>VDFB02155998.1:41096-73693 GCA_007258455.2 Sequoia sempervirens | reverse complement strand
GGGGCATTGCCCTCAAACTCCCATTGAATTCATTTGATTTTCTAGGTACTCTACACTATTTACTTCAATTTTACAAAAACAATTTGCTATTTTCATTTTGTTTTAGACTATCAGTATCGGCGTATTGAGCATTCCACATGAGGATGCGATTTTGTATCTAATTTTCTTTCAAATCAATCAAATATAACTAGACTCAGCTTGTTTCTTCCTTGTACTCGTTTTATTGACTCATTGGATGCATCTTATCATTGAATTTTGCAAAAAAAAAAAAGCGTTTTTAATGAAATTTAACCAATTTTTTAAGTTGCCGAGTTTTGTCTGTACCATATTTTCCGGGCTTGCCGAGATTTTCAAGTATGCCAGAACTTAATATGGCGGTATGAATTGTTTTTTCCTTGGATATGGGTATATATATATAAATTATAAGAACAGTGTTTACTTACAGAATGAATTCCAACATATGCAAGGAGTAAATGAGAGTAACTTATAGAACATAACACCATACTAGAATGTAATACATAAAATCATCACACGTGTCTGTATTGATAAAACATATGCCAGTACAAGTATAATATGAACAATCATAGTAATAGAACCAATTGATTACAAGACTCCAAATACAAATAGTGCGCCGACTGTGGTTGAAGGACCAACCGTCGCGTCCCTTCATAACATTAATTATTCCGTCGGGAACTAATTCCTGAACCACTAACTAATACAACATGACATGACAAATACATAAAATATTAAACTAAGTTTTATTTATTACTCACGAGCGACTAAGTACACTTTCAGCTGGCTACATCATCTCCCCCATAAAGTAGTCGTCTTTCAGACGACTAAAAATGAAAAATTGGGGTATAAAAAGGGAATTAAGAGGAGGGAGGGTGAGAGTGCGTCTCTGGATGTACAAACGAAGATGGAGTCGTAGTCGACTATTGCTGAAGACGTTGGAGCTTCTGTGTGGCCGCCTTCCGCCACTCTCGTGCTAACTTCACCATCTGCCTCGACGAGTTTGGCTTGTGTAGCTGCCAATTCCTCTTTCGTACCCGCCAAGTCCTTGTCCTTTTCAATCAATTGCATTTCCCTCTCCCTTGCTAGTTGTCGTGCCTCCTCTAGCTGTGTATCCCTCTTAGCCAATTGCTTGTCCTTCTCACTCAACACTTCCTCCTTTGCTGCTAACACCTGTGCCTGCTTTGCCATCACTTGAGCTAGCTGCTCTTGTGACTTGTGGATTTGCTCTGCGAGCTCTGTACAACTTTGGGCTGCCTATGTTAGAGCCTTGTCTTGTTCACCTTCAGTCACGTCTATGAGGAGTGTCTGTTGGCACAACCGTAAATAGGCATCTGGGTAGCATCGCTTTATACCATGGAGCACTGTTAGAACCTTGCCATGCCTTTCTGCTGTTGTCGGTCGGCTTGGCTACCAAGCAACCTTCATGTCATCTAGCATCTCCGTTGTTGGCACTTTCGGCCAACCCTTTGATGTGAAACACTGGAAGAATTCTCTTTCACACCCAAGGAAAGCATATCCGTTGAGGAAAGAATAAGCAGAGTCGTCAGAAACAACAAAATTACTTGTACAACAAGAAGACATGAAAGGTAGTCATTCCAAACACAGAGTTGCCACCGATTACTACTACGCTATCTTCCACGTCAAGATCAAAACCCAAACAAAAGACATGGAGAACCCCTCCAAAAGGTTTCAAGGGTAGATGAAATTATTTTAGCATTCAAAGGGAAGATGCAAAGCTGCTGATATAAATCAGCAAAGCAAATATGTGGAGACGCACTTCTCACAAATATATAGTCAGACAACACTTAAATGTTCGAATACAATTGAGACAAATGCTAGAGATGGAAGCGCAAACCTCCTCGATTCCACCACTGACCGCAATGTAGCTTCCAATTCACATCACTTGGAGCCGCACTCGCCACCATCGCGATTATCACAACTCAACTGGATTTGTCGAGTTCATGGGACTAACACCGATCCTTCTAGCGAGATTGGTCGAGATTCTTCTTGGCGTGTGAATCTCGTAAGTAGGAAGAGGAGGAAGCCGTCCTACCAATTGGACTTTGTAGAATTTGATCATGTCTACCAAGACACGTAAGAGAAAAAGCTCAAAAAACAGGTCCATGTGGAAAAGAACGTCGACAACGGGATTGCCATTGAGACTGCCACACCACCTGAGGATAAAAGTGCAAATGAAGTAGAGGTTGACGACTTCACTTTGTTGAAAGTCAACCTTGGTAAGAGCACACGCTAGGTTGAAGTAGATCTCTTTGAGGTTGTGTCAATGAGCATAAAGGAAAGAGTGGTGAAGGATGGTGAAGACAAAGTAGCCCTCAAGGCTGAAAACCAACAACTGTGGCAGTATATCTCCAACTTGATGCACGATACTTCCAACGTCACCACCTTGCTTCTGCAAATGCTGGAGCTACTTGCTGAGCAAAATCAACTAAGTCAACTAATTCTATATGGAAAACACTTGAGAGATCAGGTGGAAGAGTTCACAATTAGGGGTTGGTTTATATTTGTAGAGTTGTACCTAAACTTAGGTACAATGCCCAATGACCTTCTCGTAATGTAGATTCTGTGAATTGGAACAGAAGTATAGCAGTAGGGAGCAAGCCTCGAAGATGAGATCACCATCTTAGACTTGAGGAATGGCGATAATTTAGTCAACGTAGCAGAATGCAAACACAGCCAAATTTGGAAAGAACAACTTGCTCCGCTAAGCAAAAGCTTATGATACAATCTCTGCAGAATTGATTGTGTTGGTGCTCCAAATCGAACAAGACCAATGAATCCTATAGACTAGCCACTTTCTAATGATCGGATTCAATGGGGGATTTGGCCAACTGACAGGAAATGGAATTAGAACACATTTCCCCTACACTTCAAGCTCTGTAGGACCTAGGGGGGTGACCGTTTAGCAACACCTAAAGATCCAAACACACAATTAATAGGATATTGCTTAACAAATAATGCTCTCACAAAATTATTCTGAGAAACATAAAATATCACTCAGTATTGGCTAAGACATTAAATGAATTTCATCAACCAACATGGAGAACAAGGAAAACACATAACTCAAAATACAAAATTGAAATGATTTATGATTTAAAGAATTGGGACCAAACTGAAAACAGCAGAAGCATGATAATGGACCAGTGCCAAAAATGGGCTATGGAGTCATATAACTTGCCCTTCATCCTATAGTGTTAAGCATGCTTTGAAGATCTTTGCAATTGTTATCACATTATGACAACAAGATCACTGAAGCTTTATCTGGTAATTCTGCTTTCAAATCCACCTGAAACATAACACTCCTGTCACATTTGTTGAAGCAATTACACTATCCCCTGAACAATAGGCAATAATAAATGCAACTTGTGCTTCATTAAAGCAATTACATCATTCACAGAACGGAAGGAAACAACAAATATAACTCAAATGCAGCAAATGTGCATGAAAAGACTCAAACAAATTAATTATTGAATCCAAAAGAGTATTACAGTTCAGCTGTGGAGACAATTATCAGCTAAAATAAACATGAAAGCACAATTCAAAACACAGACACTTTTAGATTAATGACTTAGTCATATCATCCTAGCTTTATAATCTACCCAGAGCTTGTTCCTGCCTTGCAGAGCTTTCATAAATTGGAACCCTAAATCCTTTACAAATGAGAAGAGAAGAGAAGAAATAGAAAACAGAAACAGCCCTAAAACTGATCCGTTGAAGACACATGGTAGCTCCTTTCCCGTTCATCAACAATTTGCAAAGCTTCTCTCATCTCCCTTCAACAACAAACTTTGCCTCCAATTTTTCTTTACCTCAAGCAACAGAAAAAACCACCTGACCGTGAGAAATCTGCACTATTTACCCAGCTATGTAAAAATACCTTGCCCGTGAAAATCCTGTTTATTCCTCATTTGCATTGCTATATACTTCACCTCCCAGCAAATAATAATATTTGCTTACACGGTGAATATTTAATTTCCATCATAAAATCATCCCCCGTGCACTTATTTTGCAACCCATTTGAAATATTTGATTTTCACCATTTTTACGGGCAAGACATATTACCCATATTTTCACTTCAATGAGCCCAACACATAATTTTCACGCAGCTCCTTACTACACTTTACTTTTATAATTTCACCATACAGTGAAACATTTCACTGGGCTCATTTTATAACATTAAAACTTGCATGTTTTGTCATTATTTTATCGGGCTCCTTTAACATTTGACAAACAAATGCAAACCTTTTTAACATTTTCATCCCATGAATTCACTTTCTCCGAGGCCCACCACGGGCAACATTTTAATTTTTAAAATGTTTTGCTTTTAAAACAAGCCTCCCTTAATATTTGCATTGAGCAAATTAAAATGCACCCATGTCTTTCACTTTTTCCCGGGACCCACACTTGCCACGTGTCACGATTCTGTTGTCTTGCGGGTTTTAAAGAACGTGCAACTCTTTTTGGTGAGCCAGCAGGGAACAGCTTGGATGAAGCTGCATTTACATCTCTATTCCCCACCGTAGATCTTCCTGCTTCTTTTCTCTCTCCACATTTGCCCTAATCTTTGCTCTTTGTCGTTCAACCTGTTCTGCTCATTTTCCTGTCCATGGCGGCACCCTCTGTAAAAATATCATCCACAATGTTAAATGGACATCTTTAGAAGGCTCGATGGCACCCCTTTGCTCTAACATTTTTACGGAATCCCTCCTTTTCATTGTGTATATGGCGTGTCCTTACTTTGCCTCCCTCAAATGGTTCGAACCCCCATAGGAACAGGGTTGGAGCCCCTCTAGCTAGCTACCATGTTTTCTTATTCTCAAGCACTTTTCTTCCTATGCCATAGTTTAGCATGATTCGTGCCTTTTTAAGCTTCTACACAGAGCACTTTGGATGCTCTATTTGCAGCATGGAGTATGGCGGCCAAACAAGATCTTTCTATCCACTGTGCTTTGATAGGTGTCCCTTGCTGTAGTAAGCATTTTCAACACATACATTCTGCGTGCTGCTATAATGGGGTTCCAAGAGATCACACTTGTTTGAAGGTTTCTAAAGATTTCAACAAATCCATTTTGTATATATCTTGCAGATGTGTTGTATTGATCTCTGAAGTCATCCTCTAATGATTTTGATTCATTTTATTTCCTTTAGAAAGCTCGATGGCTTTTCTTTTTCAACTTCAGATTGCATTTGCATGAGAGTTTCAAAAGACTTTTCATCAAATACATTCTTTGATGCATATTACACTGCCCTCTGTTGTTTGATTTTAATAAATCCACTTTGAACATGCCTTGCTCGTGGCATTCCATGATAAAACACTCCTTTCATAAAGTCCGTCAAAGGCCTTGTGAGCACCATCAATGTTTATGCATTTACCATACTTGCCAATCAAAGCACTCCCTAGAGAGATAATGTTCAACCCTCAATCATGCAATGTGGCAATAGGCATATTTGCCTTCAAGCGATTAAGGGTACATATGATCCTGCATTCCTCCATATATGACCTATTGAAAGCAATTTATTTAAAATGATTGCCAATGCAACACTTAAAATTTCACAACAGTGCAAAGCATGCCGGGTCCCCATGTGGGCCCGGCTAAATTTTTTTTCGTTTTCAAACAACTTTTAGGCTCAAATTGATCAGACATGGCCTCTGAGTGCTTCTGAAGTTGAAAAACGAACTGGGTTGCAATTAGAATCTGCTTTTTGGCCCATTTGAACATTGAGCAAAACTGGCCAAGTAAGTTCTAGAATCGCCTTTGAAAATTGGTCAAACAACCTCCTGGAGACATAAAAACTTGCAGGCATATAGACATCATACCCGAGAATGGAGTGCAAAACACGGTTTGGCAAAAGGTATCACGAGGTGAAAGTTATTCGTTGTCAAAGTTGCTCAGTTGAACTTTCTGCAACAATCAGCCGTTCTGAACCAATTAAAACTCATCCAATCACCTCTTCGCAAAAATACCAAATCAACTCCTGGCAAGCTGCCACTGGACATAGTAAATCATTTAGGTGCAATGAGCACGTGTACAAGAAGGATTTCCTTGAATCATCTCTCATCGAAAGTTATTGAAGGTCAAAGTTGACCTCTCTGAAAGGCTGTCAGGAATGCACATGCGAAACTAAATAAATTGCATTTGGTTTTGATCTAATAAAAATAGCAAATCAGGTCATGAGGCTCTGAAAACTGACATGGGAGTTCATTTAGGCATGGAGAACTGAGAGCAACAATCATTTTGGCATGACAATCATCTGGTTGCAAAATGCAAGCTCAAATGGGAGGCTACTTTGCAGAACTGAATGTTTACAAACAGTAGAAAAGTGACAAAACCCTCTAGCTTCGCTTTTCGAGACTGTCAAAACTCATCGTGGGAAGCTGAAAATTAACATGCATACTCACATAGGACACATGAGTAGGCTTGCTAATGGGTTTTGCACGAAAATCAATAGGCATCAAATTATGACCCTCCAAAGTAGGTCATTTAGGCAGATTTCTCAGGTGCACTTCTGAGAGTGCAAAGGCAATTTTTTTGAAATGGGCACTTCAAATTTGCAAAATTTGAGAGTGCCAACAGTGGCTCCGATTGGGGATGTATGCCCCCTGTGGGCATAGCAAGATTCCAGATCTCTGGGGAGTAGACCAAAAACTGAGTCCATCAGGTGTCTTCAAACTGCTGCTTTATTCATTCTTCTTTTTCAACTTCATCTAGTGACCCCAAGCCACCAAATGAAAAAGGGGAGTCAGCATTTACCTCTGTCAAACACAACTTTGTAAAAAGAACTGATCTCCCTTAACTCATGTTGGCCTTTGTCAAGCCACAACAATATGGGTGACTGCGTTTGTGCAAACAGAATTATCAGGCTGCCTTTGTGCAAGTGAAAACTTGCCCTCTATTCAACTTTGTCATCACATGGCATCCAAATCAAATAGGCCACATCATTGCCACTCTCTTCATTCTCCGATTTAGTATCAAGTGGCAACATCTGAAAATAGTGATCAAGACCATATGAAAGCATAGCCTGACCACAATCATCCGCTTGATTAAACATGCTGGCATCTCTGAATAGGCCATCATACACAACATTATCAACATGTTCATCATCACTATGCATTTGAAAGTTAGGGATACTCTCAAAATGCTGATTATCATGTGGCAACAACTGATCATATTCATCATACAAAACATTCTCAAGCTGAAAATAACATTCTTCAGTATCTTGCACATTGCCACATTCTATGAAAACTTCTTCCAGCTGATAAAAATAGCTCTCACAATTTGCTATATAGCTGGAATTGTTAAGCTCAATATGATCACTCGTTTGCATGTCAAAGGTGAGACTATCACAAGAACTTACTAGAAGATCTTGCTCATCATTCAAACCATCTCCAAGTGTATGCAAAGAGATACACTCATGCATTGGCACACTCTGCAACTGTTCTTCATCATGCTGGTACTGAGAGTCATCAGAGATTTTTGACTTGTCCTCATCTGTAGTCATATTGTCATCCTCTAAACACAACATGTCAACCTCTTCATTGTCCCAAGCTTGCTCAACAATAAGCAATTCTGGTTCAGAAAGACAATTGGATTTCTCATTGAAATTAGGTTCCACATTCACATGAAAAGTCTCATGACTAGGCTCAATCAAGTCAGCAAACAAAGACTTGTTAAAATCTGCATTAAAATCTTCAAAACTTGGCTCATTAGATATGCAATCCTCATGGTCATCTGCTGCCTCAAACTCGTCAAAATAGATTTTTGAGTTTGCATCAACTTGCTCATTGTCATACTCATCATACAATGCATCATTACAATCAAATGGCTGCTTGTCTTCATTCACATTATGATCATGATCAACTGGTTCATCATTGGAAGAAGAATCAAAGACAGATGCATCATACCTTGCATTTTGAAGATCATCATCACTGTCAAATTCAATAGGAGTAGCTATGTGCACTCTTTTGATATTCAGTGGTCAACAAATCTGAAATCTGTTCACTACTCAATAGATCATTGCTCTAATCTATTCTTTCAACCACTTCCACTTCTTGACCTTCATTAGAATTGGATGCATTATCACATTGCAAATCAAGATATCCCATGATGTCATCATCTTCAAAGTCTGGAAACTCAATGGACTGATCATAAACTAGATCTCCCCAATCACAGGAGACTAAATTGCTAACAACATTGTCAAGAGCATGGTCACAATCCGTCATAGAGGATAGATTGTCCATTTGTTCATTCTTGTTTACTTCTGGGCTGTTGTAACAGCAATCCACAACTTTTTGCATCTCAACATTAGACTGGGTGTCTTCATTGAGCTTGTCATTTTCATCCTCTTGAGGGTAGACACAAACATCTTCTTTATCAAACTAAAACCATCAGTGATTTCCTCATTGCAGCTGCCTATGGATGATCTTGCAAACTGAAATTCATCACATACTCTGTCACTTGTAGTTGATAAACTGACATCCTCTAGAGCATTTCTCAAATCAACAAATTCATTTGTCTCATCATGAAGACTTGTATCAAAGCTACATTCAACACATGTAGGCTTGACATGATCAATAGTATCATCACATTGCTGATCACATATCTCTTCTTCAAAGAGTAAATCCAACTTATATCCTTCTTTAGGTTCTTGGCTCAGAAGACTCAACTGCTGATTTGCAGTTGGGTATACTTCTTCTGTAAGTTGTTCATTAACAACTTCCTCATCATCTGATGATGCATCCTTCTTGTCTTCTACTTCTTCAAGTGCGCACTTGTTTGAAGAGCTCTAATCATTCATATTCACATAGCTGCTGATTTCATTAGTATGTTTTCCCATAATTGAAGACAACAATCGCTGCACATATTCATTCCTTTGTTTCTCCAAATTATCTAAAACTGTGTAAGCCATCTACATACTCAGTATTTCAAATTTTTTTAACAATGCACTAGATCCTTCTTCATAAGCTTCAAAATACATATGGATACAATCTGGAGTACTAGGCCTGAAATTCTCTGGGATTAGTGACAAGGCAGTAGCAAATCTATGACTGAATTCAATGCTTGACTCTTCATCTTGTTTTCTAATTTGCTTTAACCTCATGACAAGGTCTAAGGGGTCTCTTGCAAATTCTTCTCTATAAGCAGCCACTAATTTATCCCAGCAAGGAAATGACTTCTCAGGAAAACTTAGATACCAATCCCGAGCTCTTGCTTCAAGGGATCTGACAAAGGATCTCATCCACATATCCTAATATCCAAATGAATGTTTCTCCATGAAGCTGGAAAAACTTTTGATATGTGCATCTCCTTCACAAATATTGTATCCATCAAATCTAGGCATCTCCTTGTAGACTTGAGTTGACATACTCTCAACTTTGTAATCAACCCATGACAAATCTAATTGAGCATAGAATGGATCAAAAGAATTGACAAAAGGTGCACTAACTTGGCAAGTAGACATAGTATGATTGTCTCTTAATCGGGCTTGTTGAAACATCCGGTGTCTTTCATCCATCTCTCTAAGTCCTCTTTCAAATACAGCTTTCCATTCCGGCCTTATCTTAGGCTTATGCACTCTTGGGTTCTTATACTTTGGGGTATCAAATGTTTGAGGATGGTCAGACTTCTGACACTTCTTGACAAGCTGTCTCAAAGTATCTATAGGTATGGCTACTTTATGATCCATGGATATTTACAAATCAAGGCTCAACTAATTATGCATAATGACAACCATGACCAAATGAGGGATTACAATGACAATTTTTGACAATGGAAATGGATGGAAATCTCTTGGATACACGAATGCATTCTAAACATCCAAATTAGCAAATATTTGAGCACTAGACAAAATTCTTTCAATGGAACTGCAATTACATCAACGGATCCAACAAATGGAAGTGTGCAAACTTAATTTATTACTATCCTTTCCCTTTGGTAGTGCTAAATCACTAAATAGGGAACCAAAGTCTCTTCTAAAATGTTCAAATATGGTTTTCATACAAGAATTTCTTGAAAACCAAGAGCGAAGAATACCTGGAAACGTTCTAGCTGCTGCAAATTGTTCTGGAAATATTGTAGATCTGTGTTGGCGTTTAAATTCGCACCTCTGGAATGCGTATTTGAAACGGACAGCTATGCACAGATAAACTGCTCTTCAAATTAGGAGGGGAAGCTCCCTCTTGCTGATGGTGTTGAAAGAAAGTAAACTAAAAACTAAGTTGCCTATCTTTTTTATCAGCCAGAGCACAAGGTTTATAAAACACAAACGCTGTAGCTGAGATTTTCTGATTTAAGAACTT
Organism: Sequoia sempervirens; assembly: GCA_007258455.2. NCBI lineage: Eukaryota > Viridiplantae > Streptophyta > Pinopsida > Cupressales > Cupressaceae > Sequoia > Sequoia sempervirens. The sequence continues at coordinate 63,363 of VDFB02155998.1, read as the reverse complement.
CAACTACGACTAACTTAAGCTAAAGACGTTTCTAACTTCTCAAGTAATACACAGAGCAAGAGAAACTAGAAATGAACAAGGTTGATTCTCTGACAAAGTGCTTCAATAAACTCTTTTCCAACAAACATCTACACACTTCAATGTAAGCTGAAATTAAGATCATAAAAGCATAACACAAATAACAGAAATCTAAGACATTATACCAAGGCAAAGGAGGCTCATGATTTTATTTCTCAAAATTCTGGAACAAAGATTATCCTAACACATGCACGGAACAAGAACTTGCAGCTAAAGAGGCTTGCAAACTTGTTCTTACACAAAAGGGACAGCGATTACAACAACTACTTGTTGGCTAAAGAGACTCAACAATTCGCTATCATAAACACAAGTGAACTGACACTGAATAACAATTTGCTGGCTAAAAGAGACTCAACAATTTGCTATCACAATAACCGTTAAAGAAAACTAATGAGCAAAGACTCTTATTTATAGGCAAGCAGAGGAGTAGGGAACCCTAAAATCTCCTTGCTTTTACAATCTAGGGCTTGCTCAGCAAGCAAGCTTTATTTCTAAATCTAGAAAGAAGATAACGTCTAACACCTAAGAATGCGGGAAAAGTAGGAAACGCCAACTATTACATTTATCTTCTTTCTCTTCTTCAAAGAATGGATAAGAATCGTTCCAAGAATAGAAAGAAAGCGAAAAGAAAGCTTCTAGATGAAAGCCGCTTTAAATCTCAATCATATCCGCTAAAAAGCAGGCAACTGGGTCTTGACCAGGTGCATTGATACTAGCTAAGGCAATATTCTGATCCTCCAAGATCTCTTCACCTTCTATGATCAAACTTAGAGAATCCCTCTATTCTTTGGCTGCTTTCTGAGTTTTGTTCTTGAAAAACATCGCTGCCCGAAAAGATGACTCACTAATTGATAACTTGGCGGCTTTGCAACTTTATGCTTCTGATACTTTTGATTTCCAATGGAAGAGTATTGCACCACTCTTTTCCGATACCTTTCCTTTTTCTCATATCACACCTTCTCTCGTTCTTTAGCTGAGATGATGAAGTTTTGACATATTGCTGATTTGGTCTTAAACTCGAGGGGAGTGTACTCCATATTGAAAACCTTGAAGAATGACTGTAAACTCGCCTATGTTCAGACAAGCTTTGAGCAACTTTCTTTTTTTAGAATGCTGGTTTCTCGTCTTCAAGCGAACAAATTTTTGGAAATTTTTTTGAGATATGGGTTTTACTTAGAATTTCGTTGCAATACAACCCAGATCATCCGTTTTTGAAAATTTTGAATTTAGACTAAAAAAGTAGCAAACCCTAATTTCTTCAATTTTTCACGAAAAAAGTTGGCACCTGGGTTTTGTCTAGAAAACAATTAGAAATGGACCCAGTTGATCAGATTTGAAAAACACTGATGACTAATCGAAAAAGCAGCCAACCCTAGAATTTGAAATTTTCTTGAAAAAGCTGTGATACGGGTTTTCTTCATAAGACTATTTTGAGAGGACCCAAATGATCAAAATTTGCAAACTCGGAAGATTTCAATGACATGCAAGGAAAAAGCAGCTGCTGCAACTTGATGACATGCAAGGAAAAAGCAGCTGCTGCAACTTGATGAATTTCTCCAAAAATTCTTCAGAAGAATGAGATGAAGAAACCCAGATGGCTGAAAATTAAAAATCTTTGACCTTCTCCTTCAAAAATTTGATCTTCTGGATGAAAAAGTATGAAAAAGCAAGGTCTTATGTTGCTGGTCTGAAAATTATTCATGAAAATCAGCAACTTGAGCTCTTGAATCTTGAAATAAAACCTCAAAGTTGCTGCTCCACTTTTCTTCTTTGGAAGCCACTTGCAAAAATGATGAAAACTGAAAGGAAGAGATGTCTTAAATAGTTTTAGGGCTTGAAATAGATTTGCTTTCTTTTGCTTTCCTCAAACCCTAAACACAGCTTGTTCAATGAATTTAGACATTCATCTTTCCCTTGCCATTTTGAATCTTTTGAAAACTTTGAAAATTTCACTAAGGCATTGTAAGTTGGGCGCCCTTCTTGGCTAGAGGTGCCTACTTCATTCAGATTTAACCACTTCTCTGAAATTTTCAATTTTTCTTCCATTTTGACCCCTGGTTTGACCTCAATCTCCGGATTCCGTGATTGATCCGATGAACAAGCTGATGATTCATCGCGTAGCCTAACTGATTTTGAGAAGATTGTTCGAGGCACCTCTGGCGAAAAACGTTTTGACCTTCAAATTCATGGGAGCCTATTTCCTCCAGGGGCTCGAAGTTTCATAGTGTTAGCCATTTTTGCATGATTTTCAAGTTCTTCATTTCCCTTTGATCTTCTGATGAAATCTTGATTCCTAGCGTTGATCCGATCGATCGCCCAGCTGATCCATTGAGCTCTCTGAAAACCGATGAGTGAAGCCATATCTGCAAATCCCAACATCTCGGGCTCAAAATCTTGCGCCCTTTTTCTCCGGCGCCTAACTTAAGCAGACTTAACTATTTTTCACTTTCTTCATCCTTTCACTTCTATAGATGATCTTGCCTGATTTGGTGATCCGGAGCTCGAATTGATTGGTGACTGGGCTTGTCATGAAGCTGAGAAGATTTTGGAGGGGGTTCTGTGGGAGCAACTTCATCGAAAAGTTGAATTTGGGCCTTCAAAAGCTTGGGCGCCCTTCCTCTCCAGGGGCACCCAACTCCACTATACTTAGAATATTTTCCATGAATTTTACCTTGCTTTTGATTTTCAAATTTTCACTCTCGTCAAAACCTTTGTTTCGCCTCCTGCATCTGACGACGGCCAACTCGGATTGACGAGTTGATAGTCCCATTGGAAAGCCTGTTCAAATCTCATGAAATCACGTTGGAGGTTCTATTGGAAAATTTGTCTGTTTAAGCCCTCAAAATCAAGGGCGCCTATTTCCTTCTGGGGCGCCCAAACCATCCAGACTTAGCCATTTTTCACTTTCCATCTTTCAGAGTTTGAAACCTTTATTCTATACCCTCACCTTTGATCTAAATTTGCCAGAGGATAACTAGTCGGATGCCCGGACAAAGATATTCATTGCGAAGCAGACTGAATTCTGGAGAGATTGAGCACTTTAGCAAACCCTAACTGCTGGATTTGCCCCTTCAAAAAGTTGGGCGCCCTTCTTCACCAGGGGCGCCCAAAGTTTCCAGACTTAATCAAATTTTCATGATTTTCATATTTTTCATTCTGATTTTTGTTTGGATCTTCCTTGTTTAGCTCTGAATCTTGGGCAATTGGATGATCCGTTGATTGTGCTATCGGACTCGTTGCGGAGCTGAGAGGATTCTGAATAACTTAGACTCAGAACTCAAACCCTAATTCCATCATCTGGTGCCCTAAAAAGATGGGCGCCTATTCTCTCCTTGGGCGCCCATGACAAGCAAACTTAGTCAAAATCTGGTAGATTTCACCTTCCTTCATTCATCATGCATGTTTATCATTTCGTCTTCTGTTTGATGCTTGATCATTGAATCTGACACTCGGTAGCCGACTGACCTCCATTGATGACTTCAGAGCTCCTGAAATGCTTCTGAAAGAGCAGAATTGACCCATTAGGGCAAAACTGATCTTTTTGAGATTTTGACTGCACCAGCCTGATATGGAAGTATTTTGAGCCAATCAAAATCAGTTTGAACCCTAACGGACCAACTTTCTATTTTTAGAAAGTTTTCCCAGTATCCGTTTCGAAAGAAACCCAGAAAAAGTTACTATTTTTAGGAAATTTCTAAAAATAGTAGTTTTCTAAAAAGTAGGGATGAAAAACTGAGATCTGGGTTTTGTAGATTAGGTTGCTCTGAGTAGACCTTGATCGTCAGATTTTGGGAATTTCACATTTTGACCCCTCATGCAAGACATGCATACCCAAATTTTGGCGTTTTTGACAGATTTAACAAGTCTTTTACTCATTTCTTCAAATTGTCTAAGTGTAACAAAATTTTTAATTTTGGGGTACAACAATCTGGATCTTTGTTCAACTTTTCAACAAGTTCTTCTTGACAGAGTCGCCATCTCTCTTCATAGAGGACTGAGCTTCAAACATTATAAAGCTCTTTCACATGTAAATTTATTTTTGAGTTCCTTTCACTAGCAGAGCTCGCTGAAGTGCAAACGCAGTTTCAGGACTTCATCTACGATAGTTTTTGCGGTGACCTTGTTGACTATAGGTTGAGTCAAATTGCTGCAATGTTAGCAAAGCTAGATGATGCAACTTAAAAGGGATGTCATTTTTAGGATCAAATTACAAGTGGTGAGGAGATTTTGCAAAGGCACAACATCCTTCTGAGAAGTATCAGTTGTCCAAACACAGAGACAGTTAACAACTGGTTAGAAGTGTTGATTACTCAAATTGATGAGGTGTAAACTATCAGTTAGGATGTCCTACCTCTCCAAAGATACCATTTAAGACACAACAGTTATCTTGTTGTCGTTTCCAAGTTAACTCGTTGTCCCATCTTTCATGCATGTCTATTTTGGAGACACCTTTTGTACATTGGAGTTAGTTTTAGTTTAGAATTAGTTAACTGAAGTAGTCTTCCCAGTTAACTGTTAGGTTCCTAATTTTAGACATAGGAATAAATCTTGCAATTGGCAAGAATTGAATGTTAACTCAAGGAGATTTTAGGGTTCCCTACTCCTTTGAGCTTCTATAAATAAGAGCATCCTTGCTCATTATTGTTTAACTTTTATTACCACACAAAATTGTTGCGTCGTTGTGCCATCAAGCTTGCAAGTCAATATCTGTTTACTCTTTGTCTAAGAGTTGTTTGGTTGATTGCATCTTGTATGATTGTCCTCTTTCTTACCATTTGTTGTCCCAAATATTTGTAATCGTTGATTGAGTTTGAGAAAATAAATCAAAAGAACAATGTGCCTTTGATCCAAAGTTTCAAGATCTATCAATACTTGTTTTTATAATCTTTGTTTCAATCTACACCTTGAAAAGAGTTATGAACCTTCGAGGGAATTTGGAGATTAGGATTATCGTTATATGTTGTTTCTAGTAATCTATATTTCAGCCTACACCTCGGACAAAGCACCTTGCCTCCTTGGGAATCCTAAGATTTAGCTTACCTTTTGATATTTACTTTGCATAAACTCTGTTTCAGGATAAGTCTGAAAGAGCAATGAGCCTTCGGATGCATTCTGAGAGACAGTTTGTTTAAGTGAATCCAACCATTCCCAATTACTCCTAGATCCTCTCGCTTTGAATTACTTGAGGAAATAGGATAGTTATAGCTTTAGCTTAGTTTTATTTAAGATCTGTAGAAACCAGAGAAAACCTTAGCTGCAACGCATTGCGTTTTATAACCTTGTGCTTTGCCGCTGAGTAAAAAGATAGGAAATTTAGTTCACTTTACTTTTTACCCAAAAACAAGAAAAGAGGGGGCTTCCCCTCCTAATTTGAAGAGTAGTTCATCTGTGCATAGCTGTCCATTTCCAATACGCACTCCAAAGGTGCGAATTGAAACGCCAACAAGTTTAATCTTTTAATTTGACAGAATTTTTGTATCACACTGTTAAATCTGAAAATAATGTTCTAGGATTTTCTTATACCCCATGTATAGTGCACATAGCTAGAAAACTCAAACTTAGCCAAAACTTGATAGTCCAAAATTTTGACTTAGACTTGGGTCAAAAAAATCTTGGCAAAACTTCAGCCCAAAGAAAAACATAATTACATGAAAAAAACAAATTATTGCATTTAGTGAACACATAAGTCTATTTTGATCATCAATTTGTCATAATTCAAAGATTACATGTCATATGAACCTCAACACTCAAATTTTGAAATTTATAATTAATAAATGTTTAACTATTGACATTGGCCATATGTCATAAACAACCAAATACAATCTATATCCTCTCTTCCCCCTCCTAGTGTAACTTTCAAGCCTTGAACTAAAAGGTAAGTTGATATCAGCATAAGGACTAACTATTTCCTCACATTTGTCTTTGTCTTCCACCAATGCATCCACCTCTGCTACTATTGTTAGTCTCTCTAGTTCAACAAGATCTTCATCAATGAACATGATATAATTATGTTCTTCTTCGACGTCAATAATCCAATCAGCAAATGAATTCATGCCATCCAAGTCAATGGCATCATGAGGATCCTCCACCTTTTTGGTTTGAAGGGGAAGGTTGTACTAAAGGAAGTAAAGGTCATTGAAGTATTCTTGGTTCAACTTGTTTCTCTTCTTAGTGTGAATACTCTCAAATAGGCTCCAATTGCATTCATTCAGAAGCATGTAATGTCCCCTACTTGGAGGATGCCTGAAATTGTCTTAGAGACACTTACACCACATAAAATTGTTTTACAAATAATATTCCATAGTAAATTATATAATAAATATTGAACTGAAGAATAAATGAACTATTAACATTTATGAAATAATGAATAACAACTTAAATTTGAATCCAATATATGTATACTCTTTTCTAATAACCAATCATGGTAGGAAGGAAACGCATGATAGGGCGCTCGAAAAACTATTCATCACAAGTAAGCCCAAGGGCATGCTCATACCCCCCTTGGCCCAAGTGGCAAGACATCCAACCAAGACAATCCCATCCAACTTAGGGTGGTGTACTTATGTTGCAAGAACATCCAATTGGCAGCAACATCCAACCGAGACAATTTCAACCAAATGGCAGGAACATAACCAAGACAATTTTTGGAGGAACATCCAACCAAGACAATTCCTATACCACCCTTCCCTAAGATGTCTCTTTGCCAACCTTACACATAATTGCTTAAAGAAAAGATGTAAATTATAATAATATAAATAAATCCACTATTTCCCTTATTTACCAATTTAGACATAACATATCTCCCTTATTGCATATTAGTCATTATGACGGTAACTATACATATATTTGTATGCCTATCTGTAATGTCCCCATTTTGGCCATACGCTCTTCATTTGGATTTAGCCTATTTCCGAGAATCCGTAGGCTAGTTAGTTGTGCAAAATTAGTGTTTCCTCTTTCAGATACTGTTCAGTTGGCGTTCAAAGGATGTTGTGTAGACTTACTATTTTTAGCAGTTTGCTATTTTAGCAAGTCTATCTTTTGGTAGTATTTGTCTAGCAGTAGTTCAATCCCTTGCAGTTCGGTTGTTCAGTTTGGCTTTCTGATGGTTTTGAAGCGAACTTACTATTTTTGGCATTGGCTATTCATAGTAAGTCTAAATTTGGCAGTAGCATCATCAACAATTCAGCTCAAGTCATCTTGCTATCCTTCAGTTTCAGTTTGGCTTTGGTTATCTCAATGGACTAAGTTTATACTTAGTCAATTTTATGTTACTCAGTTGTACCCCACACCTAGGAGTGATAACTTCATGTTTTTTTTAAAGAGGGGACATTATGGGGTCAATTGTGCATTTAATGATTTATTAAATGCTTTATTATTGCATTATTAAGTTGGATGCCTAAAGGGAGGTTGAATAAAGTTTTATTATTTCAAAAAGTAAATGCTTAAAGGTGGCGTCCCTCTTGGAAGTTGAAGTGATTCAACTTCTTAGAATTTGAAATGATTCAGTTGCCCATTGAAGCTTATATATTGAGACTTTGAGAAGAGTTCTTCATCTTTGGAAAAAATATAATGTTATGCTGCAGGTTTAAAATCCAAAATCCGGCTAAGGGAAAGCTTAGCAAATTTGTCTCCATTCTTCGGGCCTAAAACTATGGTTCCCTAGATGGTGAATTGAGAGTGTGCTTCATTCAAAAGTGCACATTGAGCTTCATTGTTGGAGAATTTGAAGTATTTTTCAGTTTTTGAGCTTGCTGGTTCATTCATGGCTGAAAGTGATTTTCATTAATAGCTCTTTGTGCGATTTTAATATGCTTTTGGGTATTGAAGATATGGATTCCTAGCATATGGGCGCCCCTTCCCATAGAAGATCAGAATTTATTTCAAAGTATTTATTTTTATCTTGCCAAAATCGCACCAACAAGGAGGCCGTACCATTTCATGAGGTATTGGACTTCATGCAAGAATAAATGGCTGAGTTTTGATGCAATTTCAATGTAGCAATTTGGGCGCCAACCTTCACAGGAGCTTCAACAATTTATTTCATTCAATTTGGAGGTATATTGAAGAAGTTATAAGCATTTTATTAGTTTACAGTTGCTGGTTGAACAATTTCAGTTTGCTGGTTTTTAAAATCAGATTGCTATAAGTTCAGTTTTTGGCTTCAATTTCAGTCTTCAAGAGGTTTAGAACTTGAAAGAATCATCGTTTATATATTTGCAATCATTCTATCATTGTAACACTCGTAATTTGCAGTTTTTCTTTAATTGTAAGATTGTAAATTAGTAGTACTAATCCAACCATTTTGTTACTGCATTTACTTGTGATTAATTGATGCAAATATTATAACCCCTGGATGGTTTACCGCCAGTGAAGAGTAATCTGATTTGTAATTTCATTTAGCACCCACTGTTAAGTGGAGAATTCTCACTCTCAAGTGGATGCCCGCCGCAGCGGATGAATTAGTTGAATTGTTTGTAGTATTCCCCCCACTGTTTAAGTGGTCGAGTGGAAATCTTTATGGCTGGTTCACTGCCTAAGTTCTTTCAGTTTTGTAATACTTACTCCGCCATATGTTAGCACCTCGCCTTCAAAGGGATCTTGTGTGCACATTCTTGGTGTTGAGTTTATTTTGTACTTCTAGTTGTAATCATCCTATAGTTGTTGAATTATTAGATCCTAGGGATCCTCTGACCATATGCCCACCCCTCTTCCTTAAGTGGTTTTAGGGCGCATTCTTGGTTAAAGTTCCTTTCTACATCGTTTTGGTCTTGAGCTAGCCTTAACGGGTGCATGTGCATTGTAATTGATATTGAAAATCAAGAGAAAAAATTAAGGGGCATATTTCACTATACAACATTATATATATATTAAATGCATATACAATTAAATGCATTGTAATTACTTATTGTATCAATATTTGCTGCTTTTTTGAATGCAGATTTCTATTTCTGATTGCTTCCATGATGATCCTCCCTTTGAAGGGTGTGTCCCTTTATATCCTCCACGGTGGGGTGGGAAAGACACAGTTGTTCATCATACCCTCCTTTGGTAAGGGACATGTCCCTTTTTTAAGGAAAGATATGCTTCTTTTAAAACCGATCGCTGCTTTTCCAAATCTAATCACCGCCTTTTGAAGACTCTTAATTACTACTTTTAATATCTTCTTTCAATCATTGTTTTTCATTGAAACATAATTGCTGCTGTTTACTAAATGAATCGATGCCTTGTCCATTTCCTATCACTGCTCTTAATCGCACCATTTTTATAATTGTGTTTTCCCTTCAATATATATACTATTTTATGTTTACATATTTTATATTAATATATTATACGTTTCTTATTTTACTACTATATTTATAAATTGAATTTATTGTTAATATATTTATTTTTATATTAGTTTTATATATATTTATAGTATTATAATATAATGATTATAATTATAATAATATTTAAATTGTTACTATTTATATTTATATTTATAATATTTATATTGTTATTTATTGCATTTCAACACTCGGATTTTTTTTTTTATACTTTAGTGTTGCAATTTGATCATGGCAGGTGCATGACAAAGCACTGTAGAGTTTGGACAAAACAAAGATAGCTAGTCTCTGACCATAATTATCCAACCACAAGTCTATAAAACTTGAAGTTAAAAATTTCAAGTTTCTATTTTCTAGTATTAAGATATAAATTAATGAATTATATTTTTTACTTGATTATTATTTTTCCCTCTTTTGAATGCCTTAAGCTAAAGAAAAGAGCCTCCCCTTCACACCCTTGTAAACCTCCAACTCGTCAAGGATTTTGATTCTAATGTCTTCATTGGTTGCCATCCTCTCTATGCATGAAGTAAGGCTTGCCACGACCTTCTCATTAGCCTTAAATGTATCAAAGATGTAAAATTTTATGTTTATATAGTATGCCAAGGCATGTATTGGCTAATAGAGTTGGTTCAATCATTTACAATCCTAATTGGTATGCCAGCTCACAAGTTGGAACATGACAAAATAGTCAAAGCACGAGGTGAAAAAATTGTGTTGAAATCTGCAAATGAGAAAAATGAAAAAATTGAAAAAATAATAAAAGAAAAGTAGAAGAGAGAGGAGAGAGAAAATGAAAAAATTAAAGTGGAGTCAAAAAGTGAAAGAATTAAGATGCAGGCAACAAATGAAAAATTGGAGAATAATGGAAAAATGTCATGGAAGAATTACAAAATTTTAAAAATGAAGAAAAAAAAGACGAGAGAAAACAAAGATGAAGAAGAAAATAAGAGAAATAAAAAATTAAAAGTATCAAGGAGCTTGAAAGTATTCAAGTTAAAAACATTAAAGTTGCGAATTATTAAAAAAGTCGTACGACCACATGAAGCAGTGATGAGAAAAAACATTTTAGCGAGAACTTATAAATCTGTACATCATACAATAGAAAGTGGCAAAGGATAAGCAAATTGTTGAGAACACCAGAGGGAAAGCTGTACGACCAGTGGAGGAGACCTCGTATGGGGTTAGGTGCAAAAGGACCATACGACGTACTGTAAAAGATCTGTGCGGGATAGGGATTGTTAGAAAGTCTGTACGAATTGCCAAGGCCAAGAATCCTCATGGGGGAGAGATTATAAAAAGGGTCATATGAATTGCCAATGTTAAGAGTTTGTGCGATGAAGAACTAATTGTTGTATGAAAGGAATCGAGAGAAGTGAAGACCGTACGAGGTATTGAGGCTAGTGTGCATCAAGTACTTGAAGATATCATACATCTTGAAGACACAAAAATCATACATCTTGTAGAAAGAGGAACCGTACAACCAATTGCGCTACCAATTGCATCGCTAGTTGCACTACTAGTTCTGCTAGTTGCATCGCCAAGACGACTATCGGGCGCACCGCCAGGATGACCGTCGGGCGCATTGCCAGTACGACTGTCAGACGCACTACCAAGAGGACCGTCGAGCACACCGCTAGGAGAATTGTTGGGCGCTCCACCTGGATCATCATACACACCACCAAGACTTACACCATCGGTAGGAGTTACACCATCAATACCAGTTACACCATCAGTAGGAGTTATACCATCTCTGCTAGTCACAACATTGACATCAATCACCCCATCGACGCCAGTCACAGCATCGATGTCAGTCACACCATTGGTGCCACTCACAGTGACAACATCGACATCAGTCGCACCAACGGTCGTGTCGATGGCTGGAGGGTTGTCCACAGGATTGGTTGAGCCACCAGTCTCATTGGCTGGACTGCCAACACCATCGGCAGGACCACCAGGGATGCTAGGAGTAGTCAAAGAGAGTGGTCTCGAGCAGTTAGGTACTGAGAGGGAGAGAGTGTTGGTTGAGCCAGGTGTTCTGTTGGGTGAGGAGAAGAGACTACTAGCCGAACAAGACACACAATTGGCTGAGGCATAGAGACTCCTAGTTGAGAGGGAGGGCCAACTACAGGCAAAGGATAAGGAGTTTGAGGGAAGGAGTCTGGAGCTCGAGAAGGCGAAGACCAAATTGGCTTAGGAGCTCGAGAAGACAAAGACCAAACTGGCTCAAGAGCTTGAGAAGGCGGAGACCAAACTGGCTCAGGAGCTCAAGAAGGCGAAGACCAAACTGGTTGAGGCGGTTCAGATGGTGAAGCTCGCATGTGAGAGGCAACTGGGCGCAAATCAAAAGCTTAAATGCCCCCAACAACAACAGTCAACCACAACAAGCCCTACATCATCCGTACACCTAAGGGTGCCTTCTCACCCTCCCTCTTCTTAATTTCCCTTTCTATAATCCCGTTTTTGTTTTCGTCGCTTGGAAGAAGACTACTTTTGTGGGGGATGATGTAGTCGGTCGTAGTTTGTCATAATCGGTCATAGTTGGTCATAGTCAGTCATAGTTGGTCGTAGTCGGCCGTAGTCAGCCGTAGTTGGTCATAATTAAATAAAATTATAGTCACATTGCAAATATTTCATGTAATAAATGTCACATGTCTGGATAATTAAGTTCTGATTAGTGGTAGTTTGGTTGTTACGAAGTGTCACGGCAATTGTTTCTCAACCACCACCAGTTACTATATGTACTGGAGTCTGTTGTAATTGGAATACCATTGTGATGTTGACATCTATGCTATTATGTTGGTGACATTATATTTTGTACTTGCTGTTGAATAAATGAATGAATACAATTCTTAATACATACATCATGTGTTCTTAAATATTCTTGTACATGTATTATGCTTTGTGAGTTAATTTCGTTTACTCTCGTAGTAAGTCATAATTATCCCAGTGAGTAAACACCAAATGATGTCATAGTTTTTTTGTTACTATCATATTAATGCAAAATGGCCTCGTTTGCCCCATCCATGGCCTAATAAAGGCAATCAATCGAAGAGTCATTCTCATCCACTAAATGTAAAGCCTTGACCAAAGGCTCTTTCACCTAAAAATTCAAAAAATAAATTTGAAATTGTTATTAGATTAGAAAACAATAGCTGAAAACAAAAAACCAACAAACAGATAATTTCTTATAAAACTTATGTTTGTAATTGTTACTTATCTTGAGTATCTCCTATTAGAATATGTTGTCATTGAAAAAGATAATGTGTATATAATACGGGCCGACCCATATGGAGATGTCAAAATAAAAATTTTAATTTCCCAAGCAGCCCACCTCCAACGAAAAACTTAGATCCCGACTGACTCCCTTGGTGTTTTAAGTATTAGTGAATAAATTAAATGTAAACTATCATTTAGGCCAGCCCATAATTTCAAGGCTGCGACTATACAATGGAAAATAATATTAAAAGGAGATGTAGTGACGAAATAAAAACATTAAAAAAGAGCAGCAATTAATATATGATGCAGCGAATAACACTCTCAAGAGCAGCAATTTTTTTCTAAAGGTGGCATTTAGAACCTATACAATGATTCATATTATTTAATGAAGGCAGCAAGACAAAAAACGTGCGATTAAGAAATAAAAGAGGTATATGTTTATTTTGAAGAGTTGTATTGTAATGTCCCCTTTTTCATGAGCAATGGAGTTTAGAGGAATTAGCCTATTCCTGATCCTCGTAGGCTAATGGGACTTGATAAGAGGGTCGTTTGGCACACACCCAGTTGATTGGTTGGCTCATTTCGTGACTTCATCAAGGTTTTCCTAGTATCATCATGGATATTTCTATTTATGGAAACCTTTATTTTATATTATAATGTTATATTGCACTTTAGGAGTTGATTAATATTTTGTATTATTATAAAGTGCAATAATAAAATAAAATAATATTATAATATTCCTTCTAGAAGGTGACTTGGGAAAGTTCTAGAAGGAGGCCGACCTCTGGAGGAAAAAGTACATCATGGGCCTCATTCTCATCATCCAGATTTGATGTTGTTGTTGATGTTGGTCATTTCATCTTGTGGAGCCTAGGGTTTTTGTAGATTGTTTTTTATCATAGGAAACAAAAACTTCCTATTGATAGCAATTTTGAGGGTGTGAAATATCATCTGAATTATTGCAACTGGGAGGAAGATACTTCAGTCTTCCATTTGTGTTTCATTGGAGAAAGTATCTCAGATTTTTCAGTTTGCAAAATTAATGGCCTTTGGCCAATTTTGATGATCAAGAATATATCAGCTTATAGAAGTTTTTGAGGATTGCTGGGGATGCCTTGTGCATTGAATCTACAGCATTGAAGGAACAATTTACAACATCTTCAGATTATATTGAAGTCTGATATGTTACTTCAGACATTGTTACCAGCATATAGGAGGCTCGAGTTTGCATAAGGAAGCTTCATCTTCAATCGGTTTGATATAGGCTTGGAGCGCTGCCTTGGGAGGGCCATCTCAATGTTGTTTGGCATCGAATGAAGTAGCTGGAAGCTTGGTGTGATTTTATATCAGTTGATATTAGTTCTGGAATTTTATTTACAGTCAGATCTTGGAGCCACGATTTTGCATGTGAGGCTTCACCTTGGTTCTATTTTGCATGGAGTTTGTTGGAAGACATACTGGAGGCATTGACTCTTGTTTGATTGGGCTTTAAGAAGGTTGATTTGCATCATACGTCAAATGCCATCAGTTCTGATAACCATTTTCTGTCATTCGCACTAGTCATGGAGACCACATTTACATTCATGGAGACTCACATACCTATCGATTCCACTCACTAGCTGGAGCGCTCACTTTGTGGGAAATTTGTGATGAATTTTTATGCTAATTTGGAGACTTTGAACCTGCGAATTATTTATTATCAGAGGTTTGTCTCAGAACAGAGGCGGCTGCAACCCTAGCTCAATTTGGACTTGGCTGTGTTATATTTCAGTGGACATCGGTTTCTTCTTCACCAACACCTTTGGGCGCTTTGTCTTAGACCAGGTTCCTTGCACTTATACTTGCATTTGAATAATTATTGATGTAATTACAGTGTTGCGTTACTTGTCATTAAATTTCAGACTTGGCATTTGTTATTACATCTTCATTTTTGCCAAGAGTCTTGGTTTATTCATGTTATATTGTATATGAAATTGCAATTTGAATAAAGAGCTGCAAGTTAGAGCCCTATAGTTGCTCTAATGATCATTTAGAATACTGCATAAGATTGTATGCCAAGTGTTTGATAAAAGGTCAGTTGGCTGTAGGTGGCTAGTTGCTCATAGAAAATCATTTAATGAGCATTGTATTGAGTCTTTATATTGCAAATTGGAGATACAGGTTGTTGGTTGTTAATAAGTTGTCAATGAGCATTTCCATATTATTCATACTCAGATTTTAGTATGCATACCAACTGTTTGTCAAAATACCAGCTGGCTGTAGGTACATGTTTTTACACTTAGAAGTCATTGATATGCATTGTAGATAATTTATAGAAGTCATTCATGCCTTTGGATGTTAATTTATGCATAGTAGTATTGAATTTCAAGCATTGGAAGCATTCAATGATCATTTTCCAAGAACATATCAATCTGATTACATAAACCAGCAAGCTGGGAGGTTGCAAGTGAATTGTTTGACGAAATTCCTTAAGCCTTCAATCAACATTTTGAGACCAGATTTGAGCAGGGTCATTACATGTATCTATTGTGAAAGGTGATATCCATTGTGAAAGGGTATGTCCTTCACCCTTATTAAAGACATATAAAAGGAACATAAAGTGGAGATAGAATAACAACAATTTTCAATGAATATTTTCAGAACATAAGGAAGAGTGTAAGCAGAAATAGGAAAAGTAATTCTGATTTGTATTGAAGGTCATTATGCAATGAAAGGAAAGAATTTATGCTAGTGAGATGGATTAATAATATTCAGATTTGAGAAGGAACAAATTAGTGATTGATTCAGATTTGTGAGGAATGTGAAAAAACTTATATGTTGATCAGATTTGTGTGAAAGAAATATTGTGCAAAATAGTGATTAGATTCGTAAGAAGGTTGATATTTGAGTGTGGATCAGATTTGAAGAGAGAGTATATGATTTGAATTAGGTTTGAAATTGGATTAGATTCAAAATTTGTGATCAGATTTATAAGGAAGGAAGTTTGGATCAGATTTGTGGGAGTTCAAGCCTCCAATAGGTTGGAGCCTATCAAATTGAGGTAGGAGCCTCTTGTTGGGTTGAAGCTCAGTTTGTGTGGGGGTTGGAGCCTATCAAGTAGAAGGCGGAGCCTCTTGTTGAGTTGGAGCTCAGTTGGTATAGAGATTTGAGACTTTGATAGTAGGTTGGAGCCTACAAGAGGAAGATGATTAAACTATTATAGCAATATTGTGTCATGGTTTTCTCCCAAAAGGGTTCCGCGTAAATCGTGTGTTTCTCATTATGTTCCTAATTGTTATATCTTATTTGAAAGGTTTTAATTGTGATTGGTTAAGTTTTGAAAAGTAAAGGATTGTTAGATACTGATCCTCCCCCCCTCTTAGTATCACTGTATGCTCAACAATTGGTATTAGAGCAGATTCCTTCACAAATAGCCTAACCACTAGAAGGTAGATTTGAGGAGAGCACTAATGGCCGGAAGGGAAATTATGATTTCTAATCAAACAGGGCACCATTGTTTGATGGAACTAATTATGCTTTTTGGAGCTTAAGAATGAAGACATATCTTAGTGCTTTGGGATATGGCATTTTCCAATCTTCGGAAGATGGATATACTGTACCTACTACTCGTCTTATAGACAAAGATGCTAAAAAAGAAAGTGAATAAATTTCAAAAGCTATGAATGCGATATTATGTGGATTAGCAAAGTTTGTGTTCATAAAAGTGATGCATTGCAAAACTGCAAAGGAAATATGGAATAAACTAAATAGCATTTATGAAGGGGATGACAAAGTTAAAAAGGCTAAGCTTCAAACTCACAAGGCAAGACTTGAAAGCCTCAAAATGAGAGAAGAAGAGAACACAACTGAATATGTTCTTTGAATCAATGAAATTGTTAACAACATGGTGGGACTTGGTGAAACAATCAAGGAAGCAACAATTGTACAAAAAATATTGAGATCTTTACCAATGAGATTTGATTCTAAAATCTCCGCAATTGAAGAAATGAAAGACTTGGATAAATTGACCAAGGATGATTTGCACGACACTCTAACTGCCTATGAAATGAGGATTGAAGATAAACCATCAAAGAGAGAGGCAGCTTTCAAGGTAGTGCAAAGAGGAAGGGACAAGATATATGAACCTAATGATGAATTTGGCGAGATAGACAGAGAAGAAGCTCACTTCATGAAGAGGCCAAAGAAGGGTGAGTTAAGTATCAAGGTAAGTCTTCTATTGTATGCTTTAATTATGGCAAACTAGGACATTTTTCTTCTAAGTGTTCGCAGGGGAAGATGAAGAATAGCGACTATGAAGAAGATTACAATATGTACAGAGGAAGAGGATACCAACAACCAAGGAAGGGCTATAATCAAAATCAATTCGAGAGGAACAATAATTTCTAGAGGCAAAAGAGGAGCCTTTAATCCAATGAATATGATGATGGATTGGAAGAAAGTGATGATGAATTTTATGGAAGCCAAGATGAGATACTATCTATGGAAATAGAGGATAAAAAGGATGTGGAAGATTACAAGAATGAGGATGATGAAGTGGATCTTAAGGAAGAAATCCACTTAGCATATGATGAGATTCATTCACTTAAAAGAAGAAATGTGTGTCTAAAAGCAAGAATCAAGAAGAAAGTGTAATGTCCCCATTTTTAGCACTACGCTTTCCAGTGACTGTTAACCTATTCTCGGATGCCCATAGGCTAGGCAAAGCAAGAATTAGGGTTTCCTATTTTCTAGGACGTTTATTTCTTGGTTTCAGGGGTCTGCATGTTGGAGTTTTGCAGTTTGGTTTTTGGATTCCTTTTGGGTTTTCAGAGATCTTTGCAGTGGTATGACATGCAAGTGCATCAGGGAATTTTTCCAGACTTACTATTTTTAGTAAGTTATGACGGCTGCTCAGTTTGTGGTCAAAATGTGTTTGAACTTTGAAGTCACTTACTATTTTTAGTAGTATGCTATTTATAGTAAGTGCTATTTTTAGCAGTGCTATTTCTGGCAGTGGTTCAATTGTTCAGTTCAATGGCTATATCAGGCAGAGTAGTTTGATCAGTTTGGTCTCCAACACTCCTGGAGCTTGTTTTGGCATGTTCAATTCTTTGTGAATATAATGTTTAAGTGAAAAATATTGGCTAAGGTAATGTGGATGCCTAGCATGGAGATTATTGCAATTATAATGTATTTTTCACTTAAGTGTATTTGGACGCCTACTTTATGATACTTTTGCATTTTAATAAAGTTATTCTCTCATGTATTGGGATGACTTGGTAAAGGAGACAAATGAAACTCAAATGCAAAAAATGAAAGGTGAATGTGAATTTCAGTTTGGGCACCCCAATTGGAGGGAAAAGGATTTGAACTTGAAGAGAAGTGATAAATATGAGTGTTGGGCTTCATTTGTGGCATCCATTTGCAAATACAACGAAGTGTTGCCGAAATTTCTATAGACCCTTGCTTCGAGGAATGCATACCTCCTAGCGCCCTTAGTTTCGTGCTTGCAAGATAGCACCTAGCTAAGTTTGAGACTATTCTTTACATTGAAGAGCAGATTGAGCAAAATGAAGATGAAGTTCTTTGATGTCTTTTGAAATTTTTGGTGTGTTTTCTCAGTTTTGACATTGTTGGTTGGGTGCTTGGCTGAAACACTTTTGGCTTGTTGCTCTCTTGGTGATTTTTTGTTGATTCTGGGTATTGGTCCTATGTTTGAGTTTACCTTGGGCGCCTCACCTTGCAAAGTTTTGGATTTTATAATGAAGATGGCGTTTTTTAATGCTGGTCGCCCTTCTCCTTGAAGGCCGTACTTTCTCATTGGCTTCCTTGGAAAACGTGATAAATATTGCTAGACAGATTGGGGCAGTTTGGTGGCTTGAGCTTGGTCGCCTATCTTCCTTGCACCATTCACACTTTGTTTCATGTCATTCGGAGGTGTCTAGACGAAGTTGTGAGCATTTATGTGGTTCTTGAGCTTACGGGTCTGAGATTTCTGAGCATTGCAACTTCATATCAGATTGGTAATAAGCTTCAGTTTTGGCTTATTTTCTTAGCAGAATAGCTTGCTTAGCTTTGGAGTTCATTTCTTATTATTTTGGTGTGCTTTGGTTATCTATATTTCATAGTAAGTTGCAGATTGCTTCACTTGTAAGGCTGTTATCAGTAGTACTGATTCAGTCATTTCTTTTCTGCACTTTACCTCTTGTATTCCCACTATTAGTGGAAGAGATTGGCCTCACTGTCTTTATATTTCAGTTATGCTCTTTACTATCATTACCATTGTTTGGTGGAAGAGACAAGCCTTGCCGTCTATTACTTTCAGCACTTTACTTTTTTGTATTGCTCGCTGAAAAGCAGAAGGTGTCGACTAGCCACCCAGACATTTACTTCAATACTTTGTATTACACTCTTGCTGAATAAGTGGTCGAGTTGCATTGCATATCTTGCTAATCGGCTGAGCCGTCTTTCATATTTTACTCTTTAGCATTTCAATTCTTTCAGCTAACAATCCCCTTTCCACCGTATGCTCTCACCTCGCCCACACTGGGAACTTGGTGATCAGAAAGTGAAGGCTTGATTTCTAGTATTGTACTTTTAGTTTGGATTTCACGTAACGATCCCCTTTCCACTGTATGCTCTCACCTTGCCCTCATTCGGATCTAGGTGATCAAAAAGTGAAGGGTTGCTTTCAGTTGGTTTATGATTTCTCTAATGATAACGGGTGAAATCTTGTGCTCAAAATCAGAAAAAATTATAAGGGGATATTTCATGTTCTTCTTTGGCCATTCCTTTGAGAAAGGTTGTTGTGGTTTGTTTTTTTGGAATGATGATCCTTTAGATGGCATTTTGTTCCTTGTTGTGTTTGAGTCCATATCCCTAGCCTTCTTAACTGCTTCTTGAAGTGTACTAGGGTTGAGGGCTTTGACCCGACCCCTTAGAGGATTCATTAGGCCATCCATAAATAGAACAACCTATCTCTTTTGGAAATGTTGGTGACCAACATAGAAAGTCTTTAGAAGTCCACAATTTATTTGTCAATGGTTCCACATTGCTTTAATTGTGCCAATTCTTTTAAGTGGAGCTTGAGATCCTTGTTGTCAAATTTCTATTAGCTTCTCCGCGAATTCCACATATGAAGTAATTTGTTCATGGCCCATGGTGATCATGCCATAAGTACCACCATTCATGAGCTACCTGTCTAGATGTAGTGCAATATATGATTGCTTCGTTCTCCGACATTGGGTTGAGTTGGAAGTATGTATCAACCTTTTGAACCCACGCCCATGTTGTGGTCTTTCTCGAACCATCAAAATATGGCAAGCTAAGCTTACCAATTTTACTCCTAAGATTGTTGTGATGGTCTCTATTACCCTTGTTGGGAAAATGCTTCATTCTTAGGTCCATGTCTCTTAGGGACATATCTGTTTGCAGTCCTCCATCTATCCAATCTCGGTGGAACTGATCTTGTAACTCGACTAGTGTAGATTCATTGCCTTCTTGATGTTCCACTCTAGGTGGGAAGGTAGGTATCATGGGTCTAGAACTGGTTGTAGGAACATGATGATTGGAGTTCTATTGTTGGTTGAATTATCTTCATTGCCTCCACTATTGCCACTTTGGTTGTTATTGTTATTTGTATTTATCATGACTTGAGTCAATGTGTCCAATAATTCTGCCATTCGCTATTGAATAGTTCTTTGTTCTTCCATGAATTGATCTACACAGTCGGCGATATTTCCTCTATCTCCCATGTTACTGCCTCCTTGTTCACTACTCCAAGATTCAGGCCTATTAGGGCTGATATAATGATGATTCTTAGTGGATACCCAAGATATCTGAAGTTGTTTTTCCTTCTGAAGCTCAGGCAGGTTTCCACTACCTTCTTATCTCTTAGTTATAATATCTTCTCTCCCTCTCACTCATAAACCTTCACAGGCTGGAAAGTTTACCAGCTCTGATACCAATTGTAACGTCCCTTATAGATTTACCTTAAGTTTTTCCTTCAATTTTATAGATAAAGATATCAAAATATGCCAAGAACCGATAACCTTTAAGCGATGGTAAAAATGATGCACCTTTGGACTATTTAAAGAGCAACTTTAAATGATTAACACTAGTTTGATTATTGGATATTTATATATCAATATGAGTAGATAATATGTCGATAATAATGATGTCCCGTTCTTAATATGAACCTTGAGATGAAGTCTGAAATGATTATAAATTCTAGAATGGAAATTCGATGAGAAGATACAATTGCTGTTTCTGATTTATGGCTTTAAATACATGAATTTGAAGGTATAGATGTCTTCCAGATCGCTGTCTCTGATTTAGTATTCTAAAATCATGCGATTGAATGTGTCATAGATTGTTGCATCAATTTGATTGCTGTTTCTGATTACTCCTTCAAGATCATGCGATTGATTGTTAAGAATTGATGCCCCTATCTACTCGCTGTCCCAGATTATATCATTATACTTATGCGATTTCTTTTTGGTGTCGTATCTGAGTATTCACAATTTCCTCATGCGTTCATTTACTTGGCAGGTCGATGCTCTTGAGAGCACTGTGATCAGAGTTTGAAAATATAATTTTACAAATGTTCGGTGATGATCCTTGGATGAATTTCGATCTCCCTCATATAGCATTTAAGTGGGCTTGATGTGAGAAGTTGTGTCTCTTGATCATGTGTCTTCAACTATTTGATGCCTTGGTCGATTTAATTGTTTTCCCTCTAATCAGCGATTACATTAGTAATGCTTCTTCACATCCAATGAATGACTTGGACGAAGTCATTTGTTTTATGTGATTCCTTTTAGCAATCATGTGGGGTCATTACAGGATGGCATGTTGAGGTCTAATATTGAGAGATTCAATGGACATAATTTGAACCATGGAAGTTGAAGATGGAAGATCATTTGGTGGAAACAAATTAGTGGATTATGGTTTCTTCTTCAACCAAACCCTTAGGCATGTTTAATGAAGACTGGGTAAAATTGGATAAGAAAGGATTATGTCTATGAGATTTGTTGTCGATAAATGTGCTTCAAGAGATGATGTCATTTTCATTGTGGAAGAAGTTAGGTAGGTTATATTAGTTTAAGAGTTTAATTAACAAAATTTATTTTTGAAACAGAAGTTATATTCTTTAAAAATTACGGGGGGAGACATGTTAGTTGATCATTTGAATAGCTGTTATATGATTTTAAGTCAACTTGTATCAATAGGAATTGAGATGGATGAAGAGGACAAGAATATTTTATTACTTTGGACCTCATCAAATTCATGAGAAAACCTAATTTTACCACTGGTTGCTTTTTGGTCTGCCTTTTCTTGCTCATCAATATATTTCAACACTATATCATCTAGAATGCCACTGTTATCTTCACCTAGACATGGTTTGATGCCTAGTTTGTAAGAGACCAGGGGTCTCTCAACCCAATCACTGGCCAATAAACTGAAGTTTTGTTTTGGTTTGTGTATTTTTGATTTTTTGTAGGTTTTTGCCATAAAAGAGAAATTGCGATTTTGCTCTAAAATCCTATAAAATTCATAATAAATTCATTGACAATAGATTTGCATCAATAATACTCTCTAGATGAATGCGCATACATTTATTGATCTCCAGAACTCATACAATGAATTAAATCAAACGTATAAGG
>VDFB02155998.1:0-37619 GCA_007258455.2 Sequoia sempervirens | reverse complement strand
ACACGAATCTCCTCCGCAGCTGAGAACTGAAGACCCTGTTCATGGTAGACTGGAAGGTAGCAGGTGCATTGGTTAAACCGAAAGGCATAACCAAGAACTCGAAGTGACCGCAATGGCATCTGAAAGCGGTTTTCTCTATGTTCTGCTCCCTCATCTGAATCTGATGGTACCCAGATCTCAAGTCAATCTTCGTAAAGAAGATAGCACCGTGCAACTCATCAATCAATTCATCGATGCGGGGTATCGGGTACCTGTTCTTAATTGTTTTCTTATTGAGTTGGCGGTAATCTATACACACCCGAAGTGATCCATTCTTTTTGTTCACCAATACGACCGATGAAGCAAAAGGTGACTTACTAGGTCTGATATGCCCCATGGCCAACAACTTATTGATTGTCTTCTCTATCTCATCCTTGAGCCGTTTCGGATGCCTAAAGGGTGTAATCATAATGGGCTTTGCGCCCTCCTCCAACTCGATAATGTGCTCAGTGCCTCTGTCTGGTGGTCTGCCAGGTGGAATGTCGCTAAACACTTTAGAGTGTTTAGTCCTCAGTATCTGAATGTCTGGATGGTACTCACCCTTCTGCTGCTCCTGCTGTGCTGGTAATAACATACACTCTGCAGCCCAATCAACCATATCATGACAAATGAGTCTCTCCATCCGCCTGTACGAAACCATCCTCAGATTAC
The DNA here is from genome assembly GCA_007258455.2 of Sequoia sempervirens. NCBI lineage: Eukaryota > Viridiplantae > Streptophyta > Pinopsida > Cupressales > Cupressaceae > Sequoia > Sequoia sempervirens. The sequence goes on along the minus strand of VDFB02155998.1, from coordinate 36,929 downwards.
TATCTCTGATGGCCTTGATGACATGAGGTTTCCCATTTGCCTTGAACTTCATCTCCATGTCCCGTAGATTGAGTGTGAACTCACCCAATTCGTGAAGCCATGCCATCCCTAACACCACATTAGTATCTCCCATATTAACAACATAGAATTCAGTCTTGAACTCATAGTTGTTCAGCCGCATCAGAAGATCAGTTATTTTTCTGTCACATTTGAGGGTGTACCCATCAGCCACCTTGACTCGAATACCCTCAAACTCTTTTGTCTGTATACCTCGTCTCTCTACCAACCGTGCATCTATGAAATTATGAGTAGCACCAGTGTCGAGTAGAGTGATTACCTTCTGACCTGCTAGGAGCCCACAAAGTCTAAAAGATCCATCTCTCTGCAGACTAGTCAAATGTGCCTCCTGTAGCTTCCTCCTTCATTTTCATCGTCATTTTCAGACCTTTCATCATCTAAATGCTCGGAATCAGCTTGCTGGTCTGACAGATCAGAATGCTCTTCTCCCTCATAAAACCACTCCATCTGGTTATTTTTCACCTTGGGGTGAAGAGGACATACATGTTTATCATCATAGGGTGCCTTGCACCAAAAACATAATTTTTTCTTCCGTAAATCATTTAGTGTTTCTCTGTCAAAGGGTGGTGCATTTTGTCTCTTAGGATCGAGTGGATCCCTCTTCCTGTCAAAGGGCCTATTCCTGTCAAAAGATCTATTAGGCCTCGTATAGGGTGTCGGGCCCGAATTGAACTTGCTGCGAGGTGCTACAAGTTCCATACTTCGTGCCTTCCTCATGGCCTTCTGAAGGGTAGGAGGATCAAATGCCTTGACCCAACCTCTCATAGGCTCCATCAAACCCTCGACGAAGAGAATAACAAGTCTCCTCTCTGAAATGCCCGTCACCATGACTGCAACCCTCTGAAACTCACTGACATAAGCATCCAGACTACCTATCTGTCTAAGCTGAGCTAGCTCCCTGAAGTAGAGTTCTGGATCCTTCTTGTCGAAACGATCTATGAGCCTGCCGGTGAACTCCTGGTACGTAGTGACTGCATGATGGCCAAGTGTGTACATGCTGTGATGCCACCAATCATGCGCCAATCCATCAAGATGCAGTGTGGCAAACTTAATGGCCTCGTCCTCCTGCATAGGTCTCAATGATAGGTAGTTGTCTAACTTCTGTACCCAAGACCTTGCTGAACTCTTATCAGAACCATCAAAGTAAGGCAAGGTGATCTTGCTGACTGCATACTATAAATCTTTGTTCACCTGTGGCTGTGGCTGCTAATGTTGAGGAGCTCTGCGGTCAAATCTACCTCCCCCTCTAGGTTTATGCACATCCATAAACTCATGAAAAGTCAAAGCCTGCCTGATCTCAGGTGCTAAAGACAGATACTCACCATGAAATCTAGTCACATCTGCTACTGACATGCCATTGTGTGGCTGAAACTCCTGATGATGACCCTGCTACTCTGCCTCCGGAGTCGGAGGTGGTGTCTCTCTAGGTATGAAGGTAGGTTGTCTAGGCCTACGCTCATGATAGATAGGTGATGACAATCGTGGTGCTGATACCAAAGGCTGGTCCACGCCTACAGTCCTGCTCGACTGGCCTATCTGAATATAGTGCGGCTGGGATGGAGTATACTGTCTAATAGTGCCCATCAACTGGGACATCATGTCCATCATATTGTCGTGCCTGCGTCTAAACTCCTCCGTAATATCACCTTCTGCATGCGCTTTTCTTGAGTCCCTATGTGTCTCTGCAGGAATCTCACGGTCTGCCATCAGTGTCATGACACTATTCTCACTGCTGTTGGAACTGGATCTGTGAATATCCAGAACCCCCGACACTGTCTCACCTTCAGGAATAGGTGGACCTGTCCAATCCTTGACTCTGCCTGTTCCTCTACCCTTGATGTAGGCAATAATATCACTATTCATGAAAAAGCATCGAAAAAACAAACTTCTCACTGAAAAAGCACAGGATGGCAGGAAAACTGTGCTCTGATACCACTGTAAGAGACCAGGTGTCTCTCAACCCAATCATTGGCCAATAAACTGAAGTTTTGTTTTGTTTTGTGTAATTTTGATTTTTTGTAGGTTTTTGCCATAAAAGAGAAATTGCGATTTTGCTCTAAAATACTATAAAATTCATAATAAATTCATTGACAATAGATTTGCATCAATAATACTCTCCAGATGAATGCACATACATTTATTGATCTCCAGAACTCATACAATGAATTAAATAAGACATATAAGGAAAAAAAAAAACAACATTTTATTTAAGGGGAACCTAATTGCTTGCAGCCGCCATCAATGAAGTAGTACAGGTACGGCTGAGAAGATGAAGCTTTACCAAGCAAACCTAAAAAATCCACGCTTTAACTCCAGAAACCCTAGGCACTCAAGATGAAGTAGCAAAGGCTCACAAACAAGACGCTTTGGCTCGGGGAGGAAGCCAGTACGGCCTTATCAGCCGTGATTTGTACGGCCCGTATTCAAAGAGGAATTTCTCAGATAGTCTTGAATTGCGCCAAATGCCAAACAAACCTCGCTAGTACAAAGATTCCTCGAAAGAGAATCGATCCAACCCTCAATTTAAACCCCATCATGAAACTCTCAGAATAACCTCTTAATGAAGTTATTCAACTCGACAATCTTCAATTGGTATTGCATTTCCCCGATGCCTAATCTTAAAGAGGGAACGTAGAAACCCCAGTTTCCCCTATTCTCCGAATCTGACGGATTTGTTTGACTTTTCTGACGTTTTAGGTTTTTGTGTAATTTTTGGGTTTTTGAGCAACAAATGTAAATTGCGATTTTTGCAATAATCTTCAATAAATTCACTAAAAATTGTATAACTCTGAAAACTACGAAATCATTTGAGAATATAGATGCCAGACTCTTTATTATTCTACTGAGACGATTACATTGAAGATCTGATAACATGCAAAGGAGAAAGGTAACATTTTTGAAAACCTGATTTTTTGAAACAGCAATTAATGTTCAGCTTTGAGAAGGTACGGCTGCAATGGATATTGAATCTTCCTCCAGTCTGGTGATCTCAGGTGCCTCCAGCAAACCTAGCGCCCCAAAGAATGTAGATTTGCAATACAAAAGAAGGCGTTTCTTTTATTGGAGAAGTACGGCTCAAGGCAGAAGTACGGCCTGCTGTACTGTCTGGTACGGCTGAAGCTTGCAATTAATTACTTTGTACGGCTCCCTTTCCTAGACTCCAGAATAACAAGAAAATAGGCGCCTTGGATAATAGATATTCTCTGAATCAAACCCCTGGCAAAAGCTCCCTTGATAACTACACCTCAAGATGAATAGTACGGCCCTGGTACAGAAGTACGGCCTACAACAATCAGCAATAAATGAATTCGTACGGCCTTTCTCTGAAGCTCTCCAGATCTCTCAAAATGGGCGCCTTGATGAATAGAAGGTCTTCAGATGAAAATAAATGTCATCATGGAATAAATAAAACTTCCTCATGTTTGAATCAACTCGATGCTCAGAATTCCTCCTCGATGAAGAAATTTCTCAACCGGCAATAAATCAGGTGATATCTCACACCCTCTGAACTGATTCAATGGAGATGGCTCGTTCTCCAAGAATTTCGAACTCAAACCCTAAGGTCTCCGTTCTCTGGCAAGACTGATCAATTTTTAATTCATAACATGTCATAATGGCCCAATTCCCAAGGCAAATGCACTATATTGCTCAAAAGTGCGATTTCCTTAATAATAGGGAATTTTAATATATTTAACTTCTAATTCTTTTAATCTTTCAATAGTCTCGGCCAAAATATTAAATTATAAATTTAATATGCAAATGGCCCCTTCCCTGATGTTGGGCGCCCCCTTTATGAGAATCACTTAAGTTATAATTAAAAATTATAACTTTATATTATAAACATTAAATAATTAATATTTAATTAATACAATTAAATATTAATATTTCTCGCTCTCATCCGACATCGGGTTCATTCTGTCAATTTAACACCGGCGATTCCGGAATGCCGCTTAAAGTCACATCAAGGCTAAAATAGCAAAATCCCAATACCGCCGCTGTGAACCGCTAAAAATAGCAACTCTCATGAGAAGCCCGACGAGCCCAAACGAAAAGCCAATTGATCAACACTTAACCGGTTGAGCTAAGCTCCCAAATCTAATTCTCTAACCACTCGTCACCACGGTGGTCTCCCCGATAGGCCAATCTTTTACTTAACTTCGGACATGCCTTCGCCAAAATGGGGACATGATTAACGTTCTTCAAAACCTGATGATATGCAGAAACCCTAGTTTCTCAAACCCCAATGCTCTCAGAGAGAAAAGATAACAAATTCGAATAATTAATCACATAAGTTCGATTTGCTCTTTGAAGGAATATATAACCTCTCTCAATAATTCGACCCTCTTCTCAAAAAATCAATTAAATTACATTTAATAATATTAATTTGCCTCTCTTTGACTTAGGCAATAATATTAACATAATGGCGTCCCCTTTAATGAATAAATAATTATTCATTATAATAATCATTCTCCTTTATTATAAAGTATTAAATACTTTATAATATGCCATTAATCATTAATATTTTAATATATCATTAAAGTGACTTTATAACATAAAGTCAAAATAATAATTATTTAATAATCATTAAATGCTCCATTATTCTCCATTTGCTTATCAAACTGACAAACTGGGTCGAAACTGAGCTGACCAGCTGAACCAAGTGCCCTGCCCAAAATAGCAGCTCCTGCCCGCCTGACTTACTATAAATAGTAAGTATCTGAAAAACCACTCTGAAAGAGTCTGCGAAGGCCCAAACCTGAATCAACTGCTGGAGTGATGTTCCCAACGCTGGATAACTGCCTCAAGTGATCCTCTAAACACTTCTGCCAGCCTACGAGGATCTGGATAATAGGCTAACCTCTAACACAACGGTACTGCCTAGGAAGGGGACATTACATAGTTCAGGGATCCTGCACAAGTGCCCTTTCACTCGACTGTATGAGCTCGAATATTGAACATGGCAATGACTACAAATCCAAACATATCCTCCACCACTGGAAGTTGCTGAACCATTTCTACATATTTCCAAAGGGGAGAGTTTGGGTTTGTTTTGAAACGAGATTGGATTGAGCCTGAGGAGGTATCGGTTGCCATTGTAATACGGAATAGTGAATACCTAAGGCACAACATATTGAAATTTTGGTATTGATTCATTGAATTTGAAACTAAAAGACTTTATTAATTTCAAAAAAATGAAAAAATTGAACATGTGTTATAGACATTTAGAGGAATGAAAAGTAAAACAAAACAAAACAAAAGAGTTGAAGTTCATTTGTTAAAAAAAATGTAAAAAAAACTTCAAAAAACTTACCTCTTTTGAAGAAATCTTGCTCTATGATCTTCTTAGCAAAAAATAGACACTTGCAAGTGCTTAGGAATGGCACAACAATCAACTTTGAACAATCTACGATCAGCCTTCAAGTCTATTCCAGCTTGTGCAAACAAAAGAGAAAGTTCAGTAATGGAAGCAAAAAATCCATTTTTCTCATTCACAAATTGGTAAATGAGTATCACTTTACCTATTTCATGTTTTAAGGCAAGTATTAGGGTTAGAAGGAATAAAAAACTCTTTAAAAGTCAAAAAAGAGTAAAAAAAAATATTAAAAAAATGCAGAGTAGTGTGAAAAAATGCCCCTGGGTGCGAAATTCTGCCCAAGTTCGAAAATTTTGATCCCTGTCCGGACCCACGGTCATTGGTCCGAACACTGGCCGAACCCACAGAGGGATTTTCGAACCCTCAGCGAATTTGGGTGGACCGGACCCGAAGCGGACCCAGGGCCTGTAGGGATGAACCCAGTAACTTAGAATTGAACCGAACCAAAGTTCCACTTATGGAATGGAATTATTTTAGGAGAATATAATTATTGATTGATTTATTTTCATAGAATTGCCTTAATGTATATGCAGATTGAAAACACAGGTTTGTACTGCACTACATCTTGAATATCTAGAGGGTCCAGAAAATCTGTCATTAATTATACACAAAAATCAAACATGTTACTGTTCTGTGAGTAGACTAATAAATTAAATGTCCTTTGTAAATCAGAATATTATATGAATAATAGATTGAAGATTTTATCAATATACAGCGAAGCACAAAGTAGTAATTTTATACAACAATCACATTCTGTCTCATCCCCCAGTAATATACCGTGAAGTGTTCATTTTATACAAGAATTACGTCATTCCCTGTCTCATGTCCCATTGCTTTTTAACCCCTCTAATTTTAATCTCCATAAGTGAAACTATAACTATAGAACTATATGACCCTCTCTTCAACTATACAATTATATAAAACATTATTGCAAGTGTGGTGATCTGATTTCCATTGTTCAAGCTCGCGCAATTTCATTAATATGAAAAAAATGAAAATTACCCTCCATAGTAATTTTCACTCTTCTTGTAGCTAAAGTTTAAATTTTATTAATATTACTAAATAAGCAGCTATAATATCACAATTATATTCCTTTTGTTACTAATATGATGAAATAGAGGCAGGAATTCATTATGACAGTATATGAATATAAATGATCCTTCAATAAACTAAAGGCTGGTTTATATTAAACTAAGGACGTAAATGCAATTGCATATCTCGTGCATAAAGTTGAACAAATTATTAGTCAGTAGGCTTCAAATGCGGGCATTCGTGCCCATAAAACTGCCTCTTGCCGGGAATGTGGGAGGTCGTAAAATTCTGTAAACTTGCCAAATATTTAGTTCCTTTGAAATTTCTGAACATTTAAGATGCGGATTCATCCATTTATGTTGGACATCTACCGTGTAGATTCATTCATTTATGCCATTTATGAGCCTCGATCCAATTTTGCTGTACACTTTTTTTGCATCACGTTGAAGATATAAATACATTCAATTCCCTGATTTGCCACACTTGTCTGATGCGTAGGCAGCTGAGCATCCACCATCATGAAGACACCAAGATCTGGTCAGCCCTCTAAGCTTTGAAGTTACACCTGGCAGAGACAACAGGCGTCGATTCACTTCCACCGCTTGATAGTGATTGTCTGATTTTTCAAAACTCAGTTATAAATATTTCCCACCTCAAGTTTCTGTTGGCATTGATGTAATTTTAATTAAAAAGGTTTCTCTTGTAGTAGGCTTGTGACTTTATTCTCTAGAATTTCAAAATTGTGCTTGTTGAGAATATAATAGTTTTAATAGAGCTCGTTTCTGAGGAGCCACATTATCACGAGAAATGATTTTTTTCTTTCTTTTACAAATGATATGGGGTATCTGCAAAAACTACGTGTGTTCTTTGTTTGGGATGGGGTGGCATAGAATGGGGGTGGCCTGTTATCTAGGGCTTGAATGAAATGTTTATGTAGATGTAGTTTCATGTAAAAGATAGGATTTATGTAACTGGGGGCAATTTATGTTGGTTATGTCTATGCTTATAGTTATTTTACTTTGTTTTTTAAGAAAAAAATGTTATTTTAAGGTTATACATAGTTGAAGGGGATGAACTTAACTTCACCAAAATGTAAAAAGATTAAAATCTTTTTTTATGAATAAATAATGCATGTAATTGTAATTCGCTTCAGATAGAAGAATTGTTTTTTACGAGATTATATTAATTAGCAGGCTTTATTTCCAATTTAGCTGTAAACATTCACCAATTCAGACTACTTTGTTCAATTCATGTTGTTTACGTGTTGCTCTTTTGTTGATAGGGGTAGCAATTTGTACATTTTTTTATCGATACAATTTTTCTTAATTCTTCAACTTTCAAATGTTGTTGAAAAAATTAACATGAGTTTTTTTACCCTTCTTAAATCCTATGAATTAAATGAAAGGTTATAAAATCATGTTTTAACTTATTTTTATATTTAAAATATTTTAGTGTATTTGTTTAAGATTGTTTTTATTGTATGGTAAGTCTTGTTTAAATAAAATATTTTTATATTTAAAAAATGTTTTAGTGTATTTGTTTAAGATTCTTTTTATTGCATGGTAAATAAGTCTTGTTTGAATAAAATGCTAGTTATTATGACTTAATTAATATTTGATAGGTTGTTGGAAAAAGTGATTCAAAATTGTTAATTTATCTTTCATCTAATTTTTTTTGGTGTTGGATATTGGTATGTAATTTAAATGTGGGGGATTAATTGATTTATTTAAGCAATTAAATATTTTTTTATTTTTTATTTTTTAATCTAATTATAATATGTTGTATAATTTTTTAGTTTAATTTCTTATTGTGATGGTGAAATTTATATACCCACACCATTTCCAATTTAGTTTTGTTTCCACCTTGATGAAAATTTCTTAATGCAATAACATATCAACATGTGACACTCTTGTGTTAAGCTTGATTCATATTCACACCTATTTAACCTCTATTTGTGCTATTTTCCATGCATGTGCTATTGCTGCACCTTTATTCACTGTTTCTTTTGTATATTAACTCCCTAACTTGAAATTAGCTCACTAATAATATTGTGTCCATCTCACTCTAATTTTATGTTACTCTATTTAGTCTTTTTATCCATCACCATTTCAAATGCCCACTCAAGAAAATAGAACTTGTCCTACTGAACATAATTAATTGCAATTTTCTTTTACCAAATATTCTCTAAATCTCCCTATTGGCATACCCATGGCACCTAATGATACAAGTGCTAGTGTTTATGTAAACAAAAAAATTAGTGATACTACAACACAAGTTATTTCCATTAAGGGCATGGTGTGATGGTTAAGGTCTGGAGTCAATATAGGATCAACTAGGTTTAGTGGCCATGTTGGGCTATTGCATTGGTAGTTTTAAATTTTGTGTCAAGTTGGGAAAAACATGTAAGCTAATGTTTGTCATTACCATTATATATATTTAATATACCAAATTTTAATTAACAATATAAAAAAAACAAAAATAAAAATACACAAAATCCTGTTATATTTAATAAAAATAATGTGGAATGTTATGATGCGATACTTCTAGAGTGTCGTGTTCTAAAGTTTTAGGCATGTTATCTTCTATTAATAATCTTAATTGGAACAAATTAAATAAATGGTTTTTGTTGAAGCTTTAAGGTATCTGATACAGACAATACTAGAGAATGAAAAGCTCTCAATTTTTTCTTGTCTAAAGATTTCAAATAATACTAGAGAATGAAAAGCTCTCAATTTTTTCTTGTCTAATGATTTCAAATGCTATTGTGGTTCATTATTGTGTGCCTAAGCATAACATATTACTATACCTATGCTTTTATTGCCCCTAATTTAAATAGTGTGTTTGGTCTAACTACAAGTAATAAAGAGTTAAAGTCATGATTAAATAGTGCAAGGAAATATGCAAAATAGGTATCTATTTACTTAGTTAAGTCATGATTAAATAGTGCAAGGAAAGATGTAAAATAGGTATCTATTTATACTTGTCAAAACTATTTGTGTTAAAACTAGATTTGCAGGTATAGTCCCTTTGAGGGAGTGTGTACTTTTGATATTTACATATTTGTTGAATATTTACTTTTTCATATTTAAGTTTCTATGATTTTTTTGGGAGTAAAAGTAGTATTAGACCTTCCAACAATTTTCACCACCATTTCCAACATACCAAGAGGGGTGTATCCAAGAAGCAACTCAAAATTTGTAATCAAGGATGAGTAGAATGGATTAATTTTAGACTTTACAAAAGAGGTTGAAATGAAAATTCCATCCTTTGGGAAAATAGTCATAAGAGATTATCTACAACATTGAAACCAATAGGACAACATTTTCGATGATGATAATGATGATAATGTCAAACCTTGGCAATCTTGATGCTTTTCTCCTAGATGGTGAAGAGGAAGAGGTAGAAAGTTTGCAATGACCCTACTTTAACCTACAAATTAAAATTCCACAATATTATTTTACACTTGTGCAAGGCAGGCCCATATGGACATAGCTAAGCAAGCTCATAATGACCTTTAAGGTGTAGAGAACAAGAAGGAAAGATGACAAGCGAAATGTCTCCCTACAACATTTAGACTATGTTGTCTATAGTTGTGCTAAAAATTGGGTTTTACAAATCTTGATAGAAACTTGTGAGTTTTGTTGATGCTATAGCCAAAGAGATGAAAACATATGGTACTCAACTTATGCATCAATTTATGAGAGATGTGCCCATGGAATTCATTGAAAAATCAATTTTTGAAGTTGAAGGCAAAGCTTCCTTGAAAGCTTATGTAGGAGATTATATTTTTAATTTGTGTGTGGGTATTTAAATAAAGATTGGAAACATTCCATCTTGAATTATTAGGAATAACTAGTATTGTAGCTAGAAGGGATAAAAAACATATTGAGGCCCTTAGGAAGATAAGTTGAAACCTTTATTTATCTTAACTCACTGATTCTTTTTTCATTTGAAAATAAGGTAGGGAAGAGGGATGATACGAGTCTTCTTATTTAGAAGGCCCTCTCCCTTAGTCTAACCTAACTCTTAAGGCTTTTGATTGCAAACTTTCATCATTAGTGTTTTAAAGCATGGAGCAAGGGTCATTTATGTACCCCAAAAGGTCTTTATATGGTTGACGAAATGTATCAATTTGAGTTAAGAGTTTCAACTCCATAATTAAGAAATAACTAAGCAACTTGATGTTGAGAATCATATCAAAAATATTGGAGCTTTCAATATTTCTACACAATGATCTACTTAGAATGTTTTGATACATTCAAGTTCTTTGTTCATATAAAAAAGACTAGGGTTTTTGCCATATGATAATCCTAGCAATACCCAACACACATTTGATAAGAAATAACTTTATAGGTTGGGCATTCATGTGATACCTCTGTAAATATTCCTATGAGAATCCAAACATTTAATGCTTAGGTGTGCTAAATAATCTAGAGCTAATAGTTGGTCACCATACTCTAAAAGATTTTTTTAATGTTGTAGATGCTCTTTTCGGCTAATGGTTGCAATTACTTAGACATGACTCCATGAATCATCAAGAGAGGATTTTGGATTGAAGAAATAATGTCAAGTCCATACCTCCTAAAGAGTTGATTGTGGTTCATTTTAGACCCATGAACAAGATTTTGGAGAAGGGGCATTTTGGCTTCATGGCTCACCTTTTGGATTGCTTAAAGCAAATGTTATTTCTAGTCAAAATTGGGAATCTGTTTAATGCGTTTCATCTTAAGGTTACCAATGTTTAGGGCCTTTGTTTCGGTAGGTTGATTGACAAAATATACTTGTTTCATTCTTATGATTACTTGTGGGTCCAATGGGTTTAAAATTGCAGACTTCTATTTTTAGAATAAATAGAATAATTGTAAATTGCATGGGATCCCACAATGTATCATTTGTGATTTAAATCAAATCGTCAAGATTACATGGGTGGTATTTAATATGAGTGCATACCGTCGTCTCCATCGAGATGGGCTAACTAATGTAGTGAACAAATGTTTGGTAGGATACCTTAGGATGTATGTTCGGAAAAACAAAGGAAATGGGTAGAATAGTTGTACTTCGTAGAGTGTTGGTACAACACCACCTACTACTTGCACTCAATCGACTCTATCCAAAACATTTAATGGTTATGAGCCTACATTGAGTTTGAATTGAGTTGTTTAGAGGAAAGGTGCTTGTCATAGTTGACACATTGAAACAAATGTAGAATGTTCTTACATATTGAAGGATAATTTGACAATGAGAAAAAACCGTAATGAAGTATCAAGATGACCTACATAGGACATGGCACCACTTTGAAGCAGGTGATAGTCATTGTTCTCTAACCATATAACAATTTGCATTCAAAGAAAGATCAATTACTATATTTGGCATCCAATCATGGACTAGTGAGGATGATTTATGATCTGAGATTTTCAGAGGTCGTGAGGTGTCGTGTGACACGTTATTTGCAGTCGTGGCCAAGAAAGATTTAACATTCGAAAGTTGCAGGTTGCTTATGAACATAAAACTCACGAGCATTTTTCAAGGTCGCAGGTTCCACGAGGGGTTGCGTTTTTAGGCTTTATTAGTCGCTGATCGATCACACTTATAAATCGTGTGACTGAACTCATTGATAATCGTAGCCGGTATGAGTTTCAGAAGGGTCGCAGGGGCATTTTAAGGGGTTGTGACCGAAAATCAATCATTTTTTCTGTCGCAAAAGGTCACAGGTGTGAAGTGCATGAATTTGATAAAATATATTAGATTTCTACAGTTCATATCAATAAGAGTTTGTTGTTTATAAATTAAATTGTGTTTTAGTTTTTAAATCAACGTTTTGGATCACATTCTGTATCAGGATGTAAAAAGAGTACCAAATGTGATTCGAAATGTTGATTCAAAAACTAAAACACAGTTTAATCCAGAAACAACAAACTCTTATTGACATGGATTCAGTTGAGTTGTAGTATACATCAAAGGTAGAAATTGCGGGTGCAGTAGGGCATGGGTTATAGGTATCTCTTGGTGGGTATTATATCAGTTTTAAGTTTCATATAGAATCTGCATTCAATTTTAAGACTTGGAATATTTTTAGAAAAAAAGAGGTTCTCAAATATTTGGGGCATTTTTTTGGGGGGTAGAGGATCAACATTTTTTGAAAAAGTTTAAAGACAGGTTTGTTTTTTTTGGAGGGGTAAGTCAATGGTTGGTATTTAGAGTCACACAAATTAACAATAGAATATTAGCTTTCATTGAGCATTCATTGAGTATCAAGTATGTGACAAAGTCTTGTTAGGTGTAGAAACTATGTCTATTAATAACTCTGATGACTTTGAAAAACATCTTATGAAAGTGCTATTGATTTTAAAATTGTTAGTATAAGATGATCTTGTTTCCAAATCATGATATGTTATATTTGCACATACTTTATAAGATAGCTTAAAAAATAATTATCAAATTTTAGAAAAGGTTTGGGTTCTATATGTCAAAAAATTGTTAGCTTCTATCAAATTCTTTGACAATGTTTTTGTTTGAACATGTCTTAAAAATTAAGGATCTTAGGGATTAGCATGTTGCCATCAACAAACTAGGTGATGAAGATGACATGGTTTCATTGACCTTTAATAGTCTCTCACTTTATTTGGAGACATTGTAGAGTCTTTGAATCTAGTATAGGACACTCAAATCCAAAATTTTGATAAGGTCAATCAACATTTATTGTAGGAGCGAAGATAGTAATAAATAAGGGAATTTACATCCACAACAATTGAAAGTGCTCTTGTTATCCGGTTTAAAGTAAATCTCAAAAAAAAAATTGATACCACTTCTTCCATTCAATCAAAACAAAAACTTTTTTTTTTATTATAAAAAGTTTAGGCATGTGAAAATTGATTGTAGAAAAAATAATATTATCTATCCCAAAAGCAAATAAATGAAACTAATGTTGTAAATATTGCTAAGGAAGACAACAAAGGGCATGTATTGATGATTTGTATAGATAATATTAAAATAGTTGGTTTTTTTTATTTAGGAGCATTTAGACACTTCATGTGTTGAAAGGATTAGTATGTCAAGTTTATTGCTAGTGAGAGTCACAAAAATTTTGTTTCACTTGGTGGTGACAAGTCATGCATATAGTTGAAGAGATAGGAGATGTTAGAATTGCACTAACTTATGACATTTAGACTTTTAATATAAAATATTAGGTTTGTTCTAGGTTTGAACAAAAAACTACTAACTATAAGAAAATATAGTTTGAAAAACACATGTTCAAGAAAACCCCACGAGTCATAAAGGTATTTCTATTTATATTTATTTTGCACGCATTCACATGAACCATGAGTTGTAAAGGTATTAAAAAAAATATTGTATGGTTTGTTAAAAAAGCTAAATCCTTGCCTATTCATCAAAAAAGAAGAAGTTAAATCCTCATTTAGCGAGGTTTACTTTAAGAATTAGCAAACAATAAGACACTAATTTATGAAATACAAATAAAAAGCTGGAATTTAAATCCTATACATAATAGGTATGAGAAGTTATAATTGTTTGATTGTGTATTATGGTTTACAAAATAGGTATTAGGGGTTTGTTAAGAGTTTAGTAACTTTCATTAACAAGTCTATATTTTGTCTTCTTATCTGAACTTAAATTTATAAAGTTTTGCTTAGAATTGTAGAAACTACAATTTAAAAATAAGAAAACATTAAATTTAAGATAAAAATATATAAGTGAATCTCGCCTTTGGGTAAAAAAAAAATCCAAAATGAATCATGTTCAAAAGTGCATAGACTTTATCAATATGCTTACAATTGAATATAGTTAGCTCTCTCATGGCACTACAAGGGTTGTAGTGGCATCACCTTTGGTCAAAGCTCATTCAATGTTTTCCTATAAAAGATGGGTTTGCCCAATTGTTTTAACACTTTTTCCTATAAGACAAATGAGAGACCTTGCATGTTGAAAGAATTAATGCATAAGACTCAAAGTTGTTTGCTTGAAGGAAAATTTTTATTAGATTAGGAATTTTACATTGTGTAGCATTGCTACTAATAACTAGTATGAAATTTTGATATGGTCCATGAGCCTTTATTAAGAACATTAAGGGTTTTATCCAAGTAGTTGGAAGTTCAAGGTCGAGTAAAAAGTGAATAAAGAATATCCTTTTGTGGTTATCCTAGAGGACCTACCATGTTCTCATATTCTAACAAGAATTCCTTTGAAATAAGTCATTTGCTATTTTGTAGTTTGTTTTTTATAAGATAAGCAGCATTTATAGGGTGTCGTGCCCTTCACATAGGAGCCCATAGGGCCAAAAAGGAGCTAGTTCAAACCAACATGAACTAGGAGAAACATAGAAACAACTGACAGATAATTGAAGAAACAACTAACAAACAGCTATAGAAACACAAACAAGGACTAGACAACCCTAGAACCAGAGGGGACCAGCCTGACTCTCATCACCCTAAGTCGCAAAGAAGCAATAGATTTGGGGAGTCCTTTCTTCTTCCTCAGCACAACAGACCAGGAAGACTCAGAAACAAAGTCCTCCCAGCAAGGAGAGGGGCAGATCTTCAACAACCACCTGTAGGGAGCCATGACGTTAAGAGGGAGCTGACAACAAAGAGGAGTCATTGGCAATTGAAGGAACAATAGAGTTGGTCAAAGAGGAGCGAGCAACGTCCGTCAAGATTATGACAACAGATTGAGTCAGTATAGGTTCCACGATAGGAATAGTCGAAATAGGAGCCTAAAGAGGACCATCCACCAAGGGATGAACCACTAAAGGAGGGTCGTCCTCTATAGGAGAATCCGAAGAGGGACCCACCATGAGGTGGTCCGAGCAAGCACTCCTCCACCAAGTAGCAGCACCCTTATGATGAGCAAGAGGGAAACCAGAGGCCAAATGATCAGTGGAGAAACACCTCCCGCACCGAAAGGGAAGGCCTCATAGTCCAACAGCTGCGACCAAGGTCTGTCCTCCACCATTAAGACCACATCACCAAAAAGGGGTTTAGAGATGTCTAAATCAACTAAGATACGAGCCACTGTCGTGTGCCCTAGATCCCAAGATGTAGAGTCAACCTTCAAAAAGCCTCCAATGGAATTGCCAACAACTTAAAAACATGATTCCTCCCAAAACTGGAGAGGGAGATTCGACAGTCGGACCCAAACAAGTCTGACATTCAATGGCTCAGTAAGCGAACTGAAAGAGCAAGACCATAGCCTGATGGACAGCCAATGAATGCCCCACATCCACCCCTTATCCAACACGCAGTCCCGCTCAACAGGAGTAGAGAAGGAAGCAATGAAAAATCCCCTAGCGTTGGGATAGAGCTCAATCTCACCAGAAACAACAGGCTTCCAGGAGGTTGAAACCCAAGCATGGAGATCAGGAAGGGAGGGCCACAAGACATTAAACCTACAAATCACCCCCTTATGCAAATAGAAATCCTCATTCTCGACAACGTCAGGCCCATAGACCACCACAGGGGAGGCCCTGACACAAGGCAAAGGATGAACCCTAGCCGTAGCAAGAGAAAGCTAGGCACGAGCAACATCAGAAAAGGTTTTTCGTTTGCAATCATGCACTACTCTAGTAAAGGAAACCACAGGAGGAGAGGAAGGGTTGGCCCCCACAACCACTTGCAGGCACACACAGGGGAGGAAACTCATCTCGCACAGGATTGCAGGGCAGCACCACAGGGACACCTAGAAGAGGGCTTGCATCGACCGTCAAAAGTCCCTCACGAGTCTGAAGGGTCGCGCTAGGAACCAGCAGCACCTCGCCATTCAAAATATTATGAGCCCGATGGCTCCTGCCCAGCGCAGCAGTCGTCGCCATTTTTTTATTTTGTAGTTTGTTGAAAATGGTGTAAAACATGGATTGTTTATGCCATCTCAAGTTTTCCTACAAGTTTTTTCATACTATTTGTACTTATGAATTAACTTATCTTGATATGACTCTAGATGTCATTAACAAGACCATTTTCATACAATTTTTTGTTGTGGGAGTTTTTGAGCTTTACACCTATGATTGGTTCCATGACAAGACTTTGCATGTTTTTCTAAATGTGGTGTATATTTTGAAAGTAATGATAACTATACTTCATTGGAGGCTCTCACATGTCTCTTTTCTTCTAAAACATGTCTTTGTCATTGAATAAATTATAGATAACATAGGTGTTGAACCCTTTTGATTGTTTCTCTATTGGTCATCCATTTAAGGGATTTCTTTTGGTTTCGTGATGAATTCTAAAACTAAATTGAAGAACTAAAAAAGAACATTCTTTTCATGTATTGTGTGCCTCTACTAGTTTTTGAGATTTACCAATGTGTAAGGAAATCAATTGAGAACTCCTATATTCTTGTATATTAATGTGCAAGATATTTATCTCAATATGAGAATCTTGATTTTTAACATGAATGGTGATTTAACCTCATGCTTCAATACACTTCTATTAAGGATCTAAGCCTTGTGATGGGTAAGTAGACCCTTAAGGTTTCGTAAGTTTCTAATTGAGGCATGCAACTTTAGTTACAACTCCAAAAGTGGTCATTCATTGAATAAAAACAATGTTATAAGGGACTTTTAGGGAGGGCTTTGGACAAGCATGTAGAGGGAAGTTAGAGGTTTTATGGAAAAGAGGAGGACTTTTGTTCTTGTTTTCTTTCTTCCATCCATAGTCTATACGTGAAACTGTATCATTTTCAAGGAGAATACAACCATGCATGAACCATAGTGGCATGGTGGCTAATCTCTTATCTTGGAGATCCAAGAAGGTTTATTGAGATAACTTCTATTCTTTAAAGGAAATCCTATGAGGAAGTTGAAACAACAATGGGGTTTTGTATCACTAGTCATGTTCTATTGCTTGCATTCTTTTGGCGAGACGCAACTCTTTAGCTTCCTTTTAGATAATATGATAAAGTTAAGACGAGAAGAATAAATTCTTGTTGTTTTTGGCAAGCTAGGTATTTGAGTGATGATGCCTATATGGTGAATGAAAGACTAAGGAAAAATCCTAATAGAATAGTGGATTTAGTTTGTCAGTTTTGTAGATTTTGGTTGCATGTGCCTATTTGTTGTGAAACTCTTATACCTTTCTATGATTCTATGGAATCTTGGTTAGAGGACTAACTAGAAAGTCATTTTTAGTCCATTTTCTTTATGCAATACTTGTTCAAAAAAATATTTATTCTATAGACTTTGTAAGAATTGAATGAATCATGTACCCAAATTTAGGGTTGAATTGTTTACTTGTATAGTAAAATGTGATTGCTTCTAAATATCCACATATCTAGGGTTTCACTCCTTAATCCTAGACTATAGAACTATGGTTTATAAATTGAATTTTAATGTCAAATAAACTTCAATGAAATTAGGAGTGTCTTCAAGTCTTGTGGTTTTAAGTACATTGTTAGAACTTGAATTAGTGCGAGCTTATAAAAAACATGTATTAGACGAACCTTAATTGCCTCAAATAAAGGTAATTCCTAATGATGAGATTGATAGTTCTTGAGATCGATGTCAATAAGTGAGGGATCTACCTTATTATAAGATTACTAAATCTTGCAAGGATTTTTTCATTGTTAAGGAAATAAGCCTTATGTTATTGATCTTTATCTTATTAATAAGGTGACACCTAGACAAATTCTTATTATTGTCAACTAATGATGAAATACTAGCATTATTATGATATCGAGACAAGTTGTATGTAAGATGGGTGTTGTGGCTGTGAATGTTGAATATTGCCTTTCTTGTATATGAACAAGTATAAGTTACAAGATTTCAAAAAAGCTTATTTAGTCTGTAGAGGATAATATCCCTATCTAAGGTTTTGGAAAAAAAGAAACACTTGTTCGAAATTGGGAAAACCATAACTTCAAAATTATTATTTTCAAATGGAAAAGAAGTATATTACTTGCATTTTAGGTTTATTACAAACTATTCTAAGTTTTTATGGTCTCATGCAAGCTATTTATAAAATTTATTATATGTAGTTTAGCTTATAATCAATTGTCATGATCTTGAGCATACTTATAAATTTGCACCATGCCTTGGAAGTGTTATATATTTTTTTGCGAAAAGCTAATTGTTATGTGCATAATTAGGTTTGAGTTATAGCTCATGATATCTACATGTCATTACATCAATTAGAATATCAAATATACCCTTAAATCAAGATCCTTGTGCTTGGATTGTGGAATGAATAATAATAGTGCATATTGTTGTAATCTTGTTGAATATCAACTAGGTGTATGAATTATAATATTAATTATCTCTTAAAGTTCATAACACTAGTGCATATACACTAATATTATAGTAATATTGTAGTTGATACCTCTAGATGAAGTCATTATAAATTTGATTTGCACTATCATATTTGGTAGATATGTAAGAGAATATTGAGTACTATGATGATTGAATACATTATTTATTCAAGTTTCCATGTATGAATGATTGAGATACTCATTACATAATCTCTCAGATAGTACAATAGTTCAAGGTCAGTAATCTGGTTGTGATGTGATTAGATGTCACTCTATTTTATGTTGAGGTATGAATGATAACACAATCGAGATAAGGAACCTTGCATTAGTTGTGAACGTAAGGGGGATATTTGAGAGGGGTATTTGTTCATATTTTTCTTGTTGATATTTCAATAATTGATTTGATCTTATGGCAATATTGTTTGGTGTTTGATACATAAATTTTAGTAAGGACCTATTGTCATGGAACACTATCCTTGTACATTATTAGCCTGATCTAGAAATATGATCATTTGATGGTTTGGATTGTTATGTATTTAGCATTATTATGATTGAATTATTTAATTGAAAGCTTTGATATGAAATTTTCATATGTGCACTTAGATAGCTTTAGGGAGACATTTTTGGTTACCTTAGTCTAATATTAAGGTGATAAATTCCACCTTGAGTTTGAAAGTATAGTCATTCCCAACAATACATAATATTAATTCCCAACAGTACATAATATTTTGGTCTTGTTGGAAATGGGTGTATAAGAATTTATATGAAAAAATAAGCAATGAGAATTTGAGTAGGGAGTGTGTGGGGAGAATCTAACCACCTTTTCTATAAGAAGCTACTTTCATAAGGTGGTTTCAGTTAGATAGTTTGACGTGGCAAGGGAAAGTAGTCTATAATTGTATTATTTTATATGTTGGCTTATAGAAGACTTTGAGGTTTGTGTATTATACCTTTTTCTATCTCTTTCTATAATTTTTATTTTAAATAAATATGTGAAATCTACTCATATAACCTATCTAGAACATGGTTCCAATCTCAATATGCTATGAGATACACTAAAGATGCCCATTTGGTATTGTAGTATATTTGATATCTAAACCTAAGGGTATACCCAATGGGGCCCATTAGGCTTACAAATATTATGATTTTCCCTATTTCATTGCAATGTATTAATTGTTATAAAAAATAAAACTTAGATTGTTAAGTCATGCTCATTGAGAATTGTACTTTTAGTCTCAGTTGTATATATAATTATTGTTTCTCTTATTTAATTTGTTAAAAGTTGAGCTAGGGTTTTATGTTTATTTTAAGTACATTATTAAAGGTTGTAATGCCTCGCTGCGCAAACCCCAATGGACAACAACTATGGCACAATTTTATTTTTCTTTAAATATATAATATATAATATATGCATATTAAGTTCCATTACATGAGATTCAATTACATGAATACAAGTTTGTTACCTAAGTCCTTTGGGGTGCATGAGGTAGCATTACATATTCAAGCCCAAAACAAAAAGATAAACAAAATTCCAAAATGCATTAGTTAAGTCCATTCATCCATCATAACTATAACATCGAAGCATACACAAGAGATAGACCATTATGAACAAGATCAAATCTATTTAATAACCATACACATATATACAACATGCTTATATGATGATAACCACTATCTTTTATCACATGATTACAATGATACATTTATACTTTACATCAGTTTCTAGCACAATACATAGATTAGATACATAAGTTTACATCATAAACTTCCCAACACATGTGGGAGTAATCCATTAATACATGAGTATAATTGAAATACATAATTAACATCTAACTACAAGAAAATCTTTGGCTCATGTTCCATCAAGAAAACACTGCACCGTAGGAACGTTGGTGGGGAACCCAACGGGGTGTGTAACACATTCCACCCAACCACGTGGGTTTTAGAAAACCCCACCCCCCGTGCTAGGAGATGACAAAGAAGAAGATTGAAGCTGAGCCTTCATATTTCAAGCTCAAATGGGCCACAATTTAAATAAACATTTAAAATAAGGAACCTAGATCCTCAAGCTCAAATTGATGAAGATTGAAGTTAAGCCTTCGTATTTCAATTCTCAAGTTTTTCCCAAAGATTTCCTCTTCCAGAAGATGTGCAAAACAATTCCAGCCAAGAACTTCCCTAAGAGTCTTTTCCAATTTTTTTTACGAAAAAAACTTCACACAAAATCTTATATCCATTCCCGTGAAAACAAAACAAATATTTTATCCTTCCCATTAATCCCAATATTCTTGTTTGAAAACCCAAAAATCAAAATAAAATAGCAATTTTTCATTCTCTCTCAAGTTTTCGAAAATAAACTGGACATGCATTCGTTCTTTTTATTCTTTTCTTGATTTTTTTCTTTTCTAAATGAAATCTTTAAATTTTAAATTTTGATTTTATTAATTTCAACTCATAGTTGACATATTATTAATTATTTAAATATTTTATTCTATTATTTATCCTCAACTTACTATTTACATTAAATTATAAAAAATGCCAAGTTTTAAAATTATAAATAATGTTATTTACACAATTAATTTATTTGTCTTTAATTAGTTACATAACTTTTAGTTTAACACTTTTAAATTTTAATAAAGTTATTCCCAATAACTAACTAATAACACTTATTTTAATTATTTAAATTAAATAATACTATTAATCCACCCAAATACATAACACAAACATTAAATAAATAACACAAATACAACTCACGATAGACAACTATCACATAATACCGAAATAACCAAAGCCCAGACACACAATACCACTAGACGCATGATGGGTCGACAGACTTGGGATGAGGAGACTTCCTTGTCATCTTTGTTTCAACATCATGTCCGTTGGGATAATTTAATGTTCACCCCGTCCTGCCAAAGCAGGTGGAATCGAGCCTTTATTCTTGCAATTCCTGCATACAAACAAGGTTGTGTACAACATATATATAAACAAATGCATCACATTGTGAAAAGGAATCACAATGTAGTAGGGCACTCGCGAACAAGTGGTGCTACACTGTTCCCTCACCAAAGCTATAATAACTACAACATCAAGTATAAAGTAACATTGTTAAACTAAAGTGATCACATCATATCATCATGAAATAATTACTAGTCTATTGCATAACAACATAATACTACATCTAGATATAAGCATATCCAGTTAAATTCAACCACAATGTATCATCACAACCTCAATGTCATAAAAGAAGTATCATGAGCAACAAGTAAGTTAAACTATCCAATTAAATCTCTACATCATAGCAAAACAATGTCCCTCATTCCCACAAGAGTACCATCAAAAGTCCTTGTTCCATATTCCTCTTCAGATTCCTTAGCTAGACTACCTACACATTCCAAGTGAGAACGAAGGGGCACTACAAAGGTTGTATTACTAATGCTCAACATTAACAAGTGGTATCTTTATAGTAATAACTCACTTGTATATTACACAAAAATAAGTATTATGAAGAAAAAAATATGGATTTAAGTTTTAGTATGTTAATTCTTTGATAATGGTTCTTGGAATTAAGCATAGCACCCCTAAATTTTAATCCTTGGAAGAAGATTTGGGTCTTTAGTTTTAGGGTATTGGGTAAGGAACTCTATAGCCAAGGCTACAAAATGACATGTACAGTATAATAGTATATAAATGGAAATTTTATTTGGATTTTTTTCTAATTTATGATGTACTCCTTTAGTCATTTATGTTGTCATGTTCAGTAATTTGGGTACTTTATGAGTAAAAATGTTTTATGAAAAGGGCTAACCTTGTGGAATCTTGTGCAACTATAAGTATATATTTTGCACAATATAACTAGAAACTTAAAGAACAAATAGTTTTTAAATTGGGTAAATAAAATTGGTTAATGTGCTTAGATAGGAGTTTTAAGTTTTTTCGTTACAAAAGGAAGGTTGTATCCTCTTTATGTTGTGAAGTGAAATATTTTGGGTGTTGATATATGAAAATTTGTAAAGGAAAATGGTGTGGCAACTCATTTTCAATTTGAATGCATGTTTGCATTTAAGTTTATTGGTTTGATAATTGTGACCATAATTGCATATTATACTCATATAACTAATGACAATAATGAAGTAGTTGAGGTAAATGTAAAGTTGATCTTGTACTAATCTATGAAATGAGGCCTTAATGATATCACAAAACAATGAATTTTGGAAAGATTAAGGTTACTATGTAATTGTTGTTCTACCTATAAATATATATACTTTCTTGCATTCAATGTTTTAGTCCTTAGTCCTAAAACTCTATCTTAAATATAATATGGATTAGATTCTATGATGATGTTTTTCTCAAAGGAAGACTTTGCCACTTGAATTGGTATCATAAAGAGTCAATTTATAAATGGAGTGGTGAATTCGTTATGAGATTGGACATGTTTAATTATATTAAAGGAAATCAATGGGATATGTATCCCAATAGGTTGTTATATTCATTACCATTCAATAAAGCTTAATCTTAGGTGAGTTAAAAAAAAAGGCTTTTAATATTTTAAGGTTGTGGGTCCTAAAATTATTGAGTACCATTTGAATAGGACACGAGTTAAGTATATATCTCATAAGATTCTAAAGTTTTAAAGTGAAACCTATTGGAAGGTTACCACCTAAGATTTGATCATTATCATAGGAGAGTAAAACATTTTAAGGTATTTGAAACATAGGAAAAAATAATTTAGATCTGCCAATGTTGTAATTAAGTATAATAAGTAATAAGGGTAATGTATGCAATGCAATTGAAATCTTCCTTAGAAAGAGGAGTGGATTGAACAAGAATTAATTTACCTTGGAAACTCTCTGGTCCTATAAGGAAAGCTTAATTCTACTAAGAAATTATGAGAGGCATGTTTTTTGTTTTCTCCACAAGCTATCCCTTCAAAAAATAAAATTTATCTAGATTTTTTAAGTTTCTTTGAAAGATAGTAAACCACTAAAGCTTGTAGGTTATTCTTGTGTTTTGACACATATTTTCTTGTGATGCAAGTGCATGTTTATCTTAGAAGCTACATAATTATAGATATGCAAAGCCACTTTAATATTTTTTAAATACCTTATGATTCTTGATCTTGATAATGTTGATTGCTAATATCCATATTTGTATCTCATTGCAACACATATACTTGTATGAATTCCAAGCATAGAAAATTTTATAGATGATTTATTAGTTTGCGAGATGATCTATGGGATCAAAAGAGTATCTCCTTATAGATTTTGGCAAGAGCTTTACTAATTTCAATTTGTAGAGGAAAAGGGAAAGAGATAAATAGAGGAAAACAAATACTAAAGATATGGTTAAGATGGAGAATTATTTTAAATGTTCACTAAGATTTTTTAACAATATTTTTTGTAATGACCTATAGTTTTAGATTTTGAGGGGTTTTCAATTTTTTTCTTTCTAATTTTAGTGTCAATTTTGGTGAATAAATCTACCATCATAATGACATTAGAACTAACACTAAAATTATAAATTTTGAAAAAATTTGGAGCTAACTCCACCTTTATAAAACAAATGGCCAAGCCTACCTTTTGTTGAACAAATAGTTGTTGTTGCACAAAAGATCAATCTGTTAATGCCTAATACAACCATTAGAGTTAATGAATGCACAAGAGGAAGTTAAGAAATTTCATGAACCCAAGTGCTATGTTGCACATCACAAGGAGACCAAGGGCACACACCTTCCAACAATCCCCCCAGCGCAAGCGAGAGGTTCAAACCTGTGACCTAGACTCTAATACCAATTGTTGCACAAACAATTGTCGTTGCACCAAAAGATCAACCTGTTAATGCTCAATACAACTACCAGAGTTGATGAATGCACGAGAGGTGGTTAAGCCATGTCACAAACCCAAGCATTGTGTTGCACATCACAAGGAGACCAAGGGCGCACACCTTGCAACACCTTTTATAAAGTAAGTGTGATCAATTGAATTTGGTTTGACTAAACCAACTTATATGGTACCCCATGTCACCATTTTCATCTCCTATTCATATGTTATAATTTTTTTGTCAAAATAATTGTTATATTGTGCACATGGGGGTATGTGCAGGATCATCATGGAAAAAATAGGCCCTTAAGTGGTGAAAAATTCAAAAAAATCAGAGTTAGGCAACTTGATGTAAAAATTTGAATAAATTATCTATATTATTTTAAAAAATATGTAAGAATAGAATTTGTAGCAAATTGAATGTAGTTTCTAAACTACTAGGTTTATTTTTAAAAAAAGAAAAATCTATTTGGTGAAAATTTGAAATTTCAATACAATAGTACTTAACTTTCAAGGAAACAATAAGTAGGTGTCTGTCTAACCACCCTAACCACAATAAAATGATAATATTTTTTTTATAATATTTTAGATATAAGTAGAGGAATCATGTCTGAATGTGATGCATATTTTCTTGTAATTTTTTTCCAAGTAAATAATTAATTATGAGTTTTTTTATTATAATTTTTAAAAAATATAAAAACACGTATGTCTGACCACCTTAACTTGGTAAAAAATTTATGATTTTTTTTTTATAGTATTGGAAGCATAGAATGTGACACATGTTTCAAATTCAAAAAATGTGATATCGTTTGAAAGCTATAGATGTTTTTCAATCAACCTATCAATCAGGACTATAGTCATAATTCAAGTAGAAAATGAATAATAATTATTTATTAAATTCAAAGTAAAACATAATTTATATTGGTGGAAAGCTGAGAATCTCCTTTAAAAACTCTTTTTGTTTCATTAATTTTAGGTTTTAAAAGTCATCAGCCACATACCCATCATATCACCACCTTTTGACCCATCATGATCTTGCACATACCCATGGATGTCAAATGAAATTCCTAGAGACTAATATATTAGGTGTGCATAGGCCTTATAGTTAGCTAAATCCAAAAATTATAATATATATGTTTTTAATATTATATTTTTATTTATTTTAGAATCAAAATATGCTTTATTATAAAAAGACCTTTATTTGAGACAAAAAAATAGAAAATTAGGTCAATGTTTTAAAAAAATTCATTGCACTCTACATCAATGACCTTGTTTTAATACAAATAATAAAAAAGAAGTAAAAAAAATATGTTATGGTAAAATTTAGGTCTAATTTTTTAAATATCAATTAAAAAATTTATAATAAATAAATATTTAAAATAAATTACCAAAAATTATTCGTGCACTAAATATTTGAGTTAATGATCTAATTTTGAGAAATATTAGAACAAAATTATTTGTAGTAAAAGTTATATGTAATCCACAATGATGCTTGACCTTTCTCCTTACTCCTAAATCTTTATGTTTGCATATAGTTCTCTTTATTGTTGTTATCATTTGTTATAGTTGGTTGTTTAATAGACACAAGATTTTGTGGGCCCTCAATAACTTCTTAGTTTCTATGTTAATTTTTTTGTCAAATCAAATAGTTTCTTAACTTTTTAAATTTACTATTGGATTGATTTTTTTGTGTTTCTTGAAGTCCAATTTTTTATTTTGAATTGACTATGGCCATAGAGACTTGTGTTCACATATCTCTATCATGTGTACTCTCTTTTATATTATATATGGGTGTGCCCTCTCTTTTAGGCACATTCATAAAAAAAAAGTGCATTACAATTTATTTCCTTTTATTCTTAAATGATAGAAAAAGAAATTGATAAAAAACTAACACAAAATGATGGGTTTAAAAAAAAATTATAAATTGAATCTATAGAGAAAATGACACAGATGACTAGTTTACTTTGTTTTTAATTTTTTGATAGCTTGTTTGATATTCATAAAATATTGATATTATGATCCAAAAAAAAATTAAAGTAAAAAAAATTATGATAATTTCACCATTGAATAATTATATTTTTTCTTGATATAAAGGAAAAAGATGGCTCCCATGGCTCTTGCTTCCACTCTTGCAATGATTGTTGTGCATGCTTCAGATTTGGATCCTGCAACATTTTGTTCCCTCTCGCATGTGGGTTTTGTTTTGCCCTCATTTATTGTGGTTGGCATGGATTCTATGCCCTTGTCACTTCTGGTCGGTGGGATTTTGAGTGGTGGCTCTATTTTTGGCTTAGTTTTTGTCCTATGAGGGTGGTTCTAATGTGCACCTGGGTGATACTACTACACCCCTTCTTGATATGCCTTTGTCGGTTAAGGTTGTAGGTCCTCCCATGGGAGCACGGTCATGTGTGGTGGTGTTGCTAGTGTGGTGTTTCTTGCTTTTTCACCCTTCTTACTCTCCCCTTTTGCTTGAAACCTTAGTGGGGACTCACAACTTTGTTGTGATGGCTAGGTATGGGTCTTCTCACCCGTTGTGTGTGCCCAACCCTCTTTTTTGCACCAAACCATCCTTGGTGGTGGTTTGTGATGCGGTTGTAATTGAAAAATGAGGGTTTATATCAATGTAGAGGTTTAGTGTACTACTCCAATCTTTGGCCTTCTCTCTTCTCGACCTGCATAATTGGGTCTTGACTTCTTGAGGTCCCTTTTTGTGGTAAGATTGATATCTTCCCTGCACTATGGGATTTTTATTGCTTCCTTTAGCTTTATTGAGGATAGATTTTTGGTGTTGGGTCAGCCTTTCGATTGGATTAAGCAGTCTCTCTTCTGAAGGCTCCTGGACAACTCCTCCTTCAACCCCTTATCGAAGCACTCAATGTGTCTTTGGTGCAGGTTAGGCTTCCTAATCCTCCCCTCCATTTTTGGGAGGATTCTTGTTACGAGGCCATTGGCAACTCAATTGGTCACTTCTTGAAAGTTGAAGATTTAACCTCTTACATGGGGCATTCACTTTTCTTGAATTCTAGAGGTTGGCTGATGGCATTCCATGCCCTTCATGGGGATTTGCCTTTTATGGTATGGGCTAGGCCCCTTGGACTCCAACCACTTGATTAAGTGAGGGGCCTCCCCGTGATTCCACCATTTCTTTGTATATTGGTCACCTAGCTTTGGATTGCTCTCTTGCATCGCAAAGGTTTCACTACTTGGTGGATGAATGCTTATGGGGATCACTTGGTACTTGAGGCTTTTATTTCTAAGGAGTGCTTTGCAAAAAGAAAAAAGGCTTGTCCAATCTAATCGTAAATCCACCTTTTACATATTCATTAGGAAGAGGGATAAATGCCACAAAAAAGTTAGAATTGACTTACAACCCTCAAGGTGAGTTAACCCTAGGTTTGGACACTATGTTGCCTTAACTTCCTTATGATAGAAATGAATGAACAACAACTTTGGGAGAAGAATAAAAGTGCTTTAACAATCAAACCTATGAGATATAACACTTGGAATATTAAGTATTATGATAACACTATCAGAAATAATAATTAACCAAAAGATATGAGAAGGTTAGGATGGTGTTTACCTAGCCCCAAAAGTGGGTTTCAGGCTTTTTTGAAGGACATATTCTCGAGGGCTGCAATGGATCTCTATAGAGGGGCCTAAAAAATTTTTGGCACCCCATCCCAGATCTAAGCTTTTGATTCCACCAAGTTTTACTATTGGAAAGCCGAAAATAAAACCTATAGGTGAGTTTTTGTGTCTTGAAAACTTCAATGACAACTTTGAAAACTTTACAAAATTGTACTTTTGATCCAATTCCAATCCTTATTCACCTATAAACTTGTGCATGTAAAGATAAGAGAAAAATGTTTGTTTTTGGTGGATACGGGTTTACCTTGGTCAAACCCTAATATGGTAATTAAACCTTGATAATGAAATAATGAAAAAATGAAGGAATTGATGAATGAATAGATCTTGTTACACCTCACCAAACCCTTTAATGGTTTCCCTTAGAGGACTGAATTCTACCACATCTCTCTAAGGATTGGATCTTGTGAAATGGTTTGATTTCTTGGTAGATCTTGATGCTTGAATGCTTGCTTGAAACTTGAAATGTAACACCTCTCCGCTTTGGCTCTTTGATCGGCATTGTTCTTCCCTATTATGATTATGTCTGATTATGCTTTGACTTTGGAACTAGGTTGCTTTTGATTGCAATTGTTATACAATGTGGATGTTATATTTTGATGTGATGCTATCCTGATGTTACCCTTATGGCAGGTTTAGGATTAACTTAGAAGATATTTGATTTAACGATGTTTTATGCTGTTGATCATGTTATTGATGTTAGATGCGTGAGTTAGTGATATTGTGTTGGTGAAGGGGACGGGATTGTATCACTCGCTTGCGAGTGCCCTACGATTCTGAGATTTCCTCTTCACGGTGTGTTTGATCATATTATGTATATATGCACGTTAGACATGCTCTTTGTTGCAGGTTGGTAGGTACATGACATCGACTCCACCTAGTTTCCAGGTTTGAGCATGTCCATTGACCAACGGAAATTGATTGGGAGATAGTAGCTAGGTTTTCTGTGTCAAGTCGTTACCCTAGTCACAGTGTGTCGTAGGGTTGTAGTCGAGTTTGGTTGTTTCATGTTGCCCAGGTCACCTTGGTCTTTAATTAAATTCGAGTTATAATGGCTTGTGTTGTTAATATGTGGCTTAAATATATTTGGTTATAATGCTAGGAATGCTTTATTAATTAATTTAATTTAGTTAATAAAAATAAGGATTAGATTTATTTTATTGGATGCAGAATTAAATTCAATTGTGGAATTGGATTGCTATTCCTTGAATTAAAAGCAAGAAAAGATTTAAATTAGTTTGTGAAAGAAGGTTTTAAAAATATGTTGAATCTCATTTAGAAAACTGGAAAAATTGTTTAAGTATTTAAAATTCCAAATATTTTCTCAAATGCAAATGACTTTGGGGGTAGAAAAAGATATTCCTTTGGAAATAGTTGATTTTGGGTAAAAAGATATTTGATTTGAATTTGAAAACTGAAATCAATTTGAATTTCAATTTGTGAATAATTTGGGATGGGTTTTCAACCTGCTGAGAGTTTGCTGGTGGCTTTACTTGATTTTAACGGTGTAGCGAGATGGAGATTCTTGCTTGAGTGGGATTCAATGGAGAAATTGGAAAACACCATGGTTGAAGGCTTCAAGTTTTGGAGGAAAAAAAAAACCAGGTTCCTCTTTGTTCTTGTTTATTTCATTTTGAAAATAGGTTAAATCTTCATTATGCTATTTTGGAATCTTTGAAGTATTGGTTGAATCCAATGAAACCCATATGAAATTGTTTGAAAACTTGCATTTTGTGGTGGGATTTTGAAATGAAAACCAAAACAGAAATCTAAACCCTGGTTGTGTTGAAAAATCCATTGTTTTGTTGCAAGATTTTGTTGGGCATTGGCACAATAAGACCCACAAGTTCTTTTTTTAAATAATACTAAAGTTTCCATTTATTAAATTTCTGGAAAATACCCTGGTTTGTTCTTTTTGTGAAGTTCTTAATGGGTATTTTGTGGGGAATTTGTTGTATTTTAAAATGCAAATAAAAATAAATTTTATTTATTTTAGGGAGGCTCGGGAGGCCAACCCCTGCCGCCGCCGCCACCGGGAGGCGGGCACTGTGTGCTCGGCACACAGCCCCGCCACCTGCAGGCGACAGTCACTGTGTGCTCGGCACATAGCCCCGCCGCCCGCAGGTGACATTCACTATGTGTGAAGCACATAGTTCCACCGCCTGTGGGAAATGGATGTTGTGTGCTTTGCACACAGCCCCGCCGCCGTGGGAGGTGGACGGATTGTGTGCGGAGCACACAGGTCCGCCGACCACGGGGAGGCAGGGCTGCATGCCTTCCTTAGGGTTCACCCCTGTATAAAAATTATTTATAGTTTACTTTAAATTCATTTTTCTTTAAGTTTATCTAATTAAAATTTTCTTTATTATATTATTTTATATTATATTTTATGTAATATATATATAATATGTAATATTATATATTATATAAAATATAATATATTTAATATATCAATTTAAAATATAAAATATAATATGTTTAATATATTAATTTAAAATAATTTGTTTAAAATATATTATATAAAATATAATATATTTAATATAATTATTGTTATAATTAATATATATATTTTATCATATATATATATTAATTAATGGGTGATTTAAATATTTGTTTAAATAATAGTAAATTGATCAAACATATTTGTATATGAATGTATATATATATATATACATTGAATATTTAATTGTATATATATCCATGTTAATATACTTCTATATTTAAATAAATTGATATTGGATGGGTTCTTATTTTAATAGACGCAGTAAGTGGTATCATAATTAAATGTATTAAGATGATTATCGTCGTGCTGTTAGAGGCAAGAGTGGAGTTTAGAAAATCTAATGTTTTATTTGAAAGATTGATTTTAATTGATTAATTATTCTATGTTGAAATATGGATTAAGTGATTTAATTTAAATGTTTATTTGTTAAAATATCTTGATTTTGAATATAAGTGTGAAACTTAGAGATAACGATTGATTTATTCCACTCAAATGACTATGCTTATTAAAGGTTCAATTCATTTATAATTTGATTATTACCGATAATTGAGACAAATGAAATTTAAGGGATAGATTTAAATATAAACTATCTTAAGATGATTTGTTACGAAATAGAAGAAAAAGTGGGTTTTATACTCAAGAATTTATTTAGAACGTTGAATTTTAATAGTCAAATGACTTATTTTAAAAAGGTAGATTTTAAATGATCAAGTGTTTTCATTTTCAAAGGTTGATTTTTTATTAATATATGTAATTGGGAAAACGAAATATACTATTGGTTTGAACCCATTAAAGTTGTCAACGTGCTTTGAGTTACCATTGAGATTGTGCGGATAAGGTTAATTATTTACTTAATTTCTTGTGTGACGTAATTGATTGACTTATTATTTAATCTGAATATTTTTTTAAACAAATGGTTTCATTTAAAGTGTATGATCGTGAAACTAGAGAAATGATTGATTATTTTAGTCAAATGACTTTATTTATTAAAACGTTGTGATTAGGAAATCTAATTGTGAGTTAAGAGTAATTGAATGGTTGATATATATATTTCAACGTCATGAAAGGAAATGAGTTTATTGATCAATTTAATTCCAATTCGATGATGTTATTTATTAAAATGTCTTGATTCTAGAATATGGTTGTGAAATTTAGAGTAAGTGATCTGTTCTTTGCATATTTCTATGTCGTGAAAAAAGAAATGGGATCAATTGATTGGATAAATGCAAGTCATGAAATCTGTGTTTGACTGGATTTAGGAAATCCGAACATTAGCTTACCTATTTGTTTGAAATGTTTTCAGTGTTTAATTGTTCGCCTTCGATGTTATGGAATGAGAGTGAATGTTTTGAGAGTCTTCCAGATATGGGTTCATTTACTGTATGGGTTGTTATGTAGTCAACTTTTGATGTGTTGTGGAAAATGTGCTTAGTTACACCATGTAGTTTCACCCAGTTTTCATGAACAGGGATGGTGTGTGTCTCCTTGGGAATGGGAGTGGATTATGTAATTTGTGCCTCCTTTGGATGGAGTGGTTTTTGGTATTCTGTATTTTGGTTTCCTCCAGTGTTTGGAGAGGGTCTTGACCTTGTTGCCTCAAGTGTTTGGAGTGAGTCTCCTTGGTTTGTTACCTCCTTGAATGGAGAGGTTGTATTTATCTGGTTACCTAATGTGGTTATTACCATGTGTGTTGTCTTAGAAGAATGGCTTGCAATGGGGGGCGGTGCACAAAGTGGTGTCAGGGATAACCCTTTGCAAGTTGGTTAATTCAGTGATAACTAAATAATTTTTTTAGAAGCCTAGGTTGCATCAAACATTAAACAAGATTAATTATGCCTCGCTCATGGACCCAAGGGCTTGTTTTAGACTTGGGATGAGACGAGAAGGCCTGGAATGGCAAGATCATCTATCTCGTCTTCACATGAGGTATTTGATTCCGCATGAGTGAGCATGGGTGCCGGGATTCGGTAGAGGCCACTAGGACAACCCATAGTGGGGGTCGGAGCCTAGGAAGATTCCCAGAGGATATCCCTTGACGAGCTATGCGATGACACTCTTCCTAAGTCAACAGTTTGTTCTTGGTCCTTGTGACACTCTTGATCTATTATATGTCTGGAAGCAATGTGACCTATATCAGTGATGTGTGAGTCATACTAGAGTTGTTGGTTTGACCCTTCAGTTCATGTGATGTGGTACTTGTATTTATTTCGTATCAGTTTTGTGTAGCCTGTGTCTAGTGGTAGATGGTCTTGTGTAGGAATTCCTTGTTACTATCTCCTAGCACGGAGGGAGTGGACCTCAGGGTTCCATGTGGTCGGGTGGCACGTGCTCGTTAATCTGTTAGTTCTTCATCTTGTTCGTGTGGTCATGATTTCCAGTTGGAGAGCTCGTGGGAATCAGTTCTTCTCATGCCTTGTTCTCTCAGTACTTATTGTAATTTTATTACCCCTCGTTTGTTATCGAGGTGGAATTTGTAATATGTAATCATACTTGTTGGATTTACCTCATTCGGGGAATGAGTGTTGTAATCATGTTGTAAATTATATTAGTGGAAGCAAGTGGTATCTCATATTCTTGATGTAAATTATTATGAATGGAATGTATGTGAACTTTATTGGTTAAATAATTATATGGTATGGTTTTATTTCATGTTTCGTGTTTGGTTTAAGTAACACAGTCTCGCAACCTTAGGGGATTGGTTGGAAATGGTTAGTGAACTTATTTGTTAATTGTTCTTATTTAAAAAAAAAAAAAAAATTGTTTGTTTAGTAAATTGCAACTTTCCCTAGGGTTGTGTGGCGGGGCGTTACATGAAACCTACATCACAATGTTAGCTCCAAAAACATGCATGAACCCACATAAAATTTGACATCATTCAATATGATCTTGAATGTTTTTGTGTAGATGACTGATAACTCTACTCTTCAATGATCATGATAATAATATTTTCTCTTGTGAAAGTTTCCTTAATGCTAGATGTTTTGTATTGATAAAATAATTATGTATTTATAGGTGTTTCCTTAATTTTCCAACAATTAAACACCACAAGCCGACCTTTACAATTTGAATTTAGATAATTAAAATGCTGCAAAAAAATATTAAAAAATGGATTCCAAGACTTAAGGAGTAATGGGTCTTAGGCCCTAAACCTAGAACACACATTTTCCAAAATGTGTAATTAAGTGTATGCATTGATTAAATGTGGGTTTTCCTTTTAAAAAATGAAATTAATTAGGCTTGTGAATGCATAATTGGGCCAATTAAAGGCTTAGTTAAGTCCAATTAATTAATGGGATGTAAACATAGTGTAAAAATGTAAGGGTGTACATTTTTCTACACTACATTTAGCCCCCATTTTAGTGATAGTATGAACTTGTGCTTAGACTCACACTAAAGTGGACAAATAAGTCAAGAGAGGTCTAATTGTACAAGTGTTGGAAAGATAAGATGAAAATGGTCAAGGAGGGTGATCAAGACCACGAGATTTAAGATCTCATGGAAAACTAACAAAGGCACAAAGAGACACATGCATGTAGTAGTGACAGAAGATGCACAATCATACAATGCCAAAATTAATGCAAAAAGAGAGAAAAGGAAGGATGGACTAGCCATAGTTGCACTATTTATAAAATGTGTTCACAAGTGAAACCTCATTGTCCACTATGTGAATAAAATATACTCATGAGGGCTAGTGAAATTTGGTGTCCACTAGGTGAGCCCCAAGAAAGTGAGAAACACACACTAGGTCAATATGTACCTACAAAAAGGGTGTTGATGGGAGAGTCATGCCAGGTGTACAGGCTCCCATGTGTCAACCATACCAAAAGTTATACCTCCTAATAACTTTGATAAGGTACCATAAAAATGGCCAAAGGTACCACAAGGATAGCAAGTTGCATTATGCTAGACACTCATGAACAACAAAAAGGCACCACTAACAAGCAAGTTGTGTTATGCTTGGTGGTCATGACAAAGTTTTATATGCAATAGGATAGGATAGTAAAAGGGGTTTTTAAAAATGCATAAAAGGTCACACCTTAGGGAACATTGTGCTTAACATCACCACCAAGAGAGGACAAGTTGAGGAATAAAGGATTCACACCTTAGGGAATGCAAGTCATAACATTACCACTAAGAGGAATGTCATATGCCAAGAAAGGTCATACTCTTGAAGGACATAAAACCCAATGTCACCAAGAAGAAGACACATCACATGAATTAAGAAGACCACACTTTGAAGAGAATATGAAAACAATGAGCA
The DNA here is from genome assembly GCA_007258455.2 of Sequoia sempervirens. Classification (NCBI taxonomy): domain Eukaryota; kingdom Viridiplantae; phylum Streptophyta; class Pinopsida; order Cupressales; family Cupressaceae; genus Sequoia; species Sequoia sempervirens. The sequence continues at coordinate 1,965 of VDFB02155998.1, read as the reverse complement.
GGGACACGTATTTCCCCACTTTAAAGAAATTGCTAAACACTATGCCGTGAGAAATTACTTTAAAGTAGAAGAATGATAAATTCCAATACATGAGAGCTTTATTCAGAAATCCCTATGTAAACAATATGTTTCCAAGTAGAGCTACATCATGGAAAGGAGGTTTCCCCCCATATGCAAAGCTAAGATAACACATAAGGGATCCACGGATCTAGAGTCAACATATGTCTATGCTACAACGATATAATCAAGCTTGGAACTCTCATCATTCCCCAAATAACTCATAGAACAATGAGAACAAAAGAAGAATGACACATAAAGAGTGAAAACAAAGGTAAAATTTTGGTTCAATATGGAAGATACTTAAATGTCTCAATGCCTTGCATCATCCCCAAAAGGACAACACAAGACAAGTGAAAAGGTAATGGTTGACGACATATAGAAGAATGTAGATACAAATAGAAGAATGTCATGACATATTCACTTCCTTTTTATCCTTGCACCAACGGAGTGACAAGGGTCATTGAAAGTAGACTTATAAACATATAAAGACATGCCAAGCAACACAACATGGGGGATCACATTATGCACATGTAATCAAAAAGAGCATGAAAAGAAGAAAAATAAAAGACTAGTATGACATGTTGATGTTAAAGCAACTTCAGGCTCATCCTTCCAGCCACAAGTGAAGGAATAAATTCATATAGCCTAATAGCTATTCATTTATTTGTGATAATTAATGTGATGGTGCGCTTCACATGGCAACAATGTAATTTCCATCTTGGTCGACCTTCCTTGTAATTAGCATTTATTATTTGTAATTATATTTTCTCTTGGTGGCCAACTTAGCTCTTGAAGAGGTGTGACATCTCTATCAATATGTATATATAGGTGGTCATTTCACTCCATTTGATCATCAAGCAAGTTCAAGTCTTTCCTCCATACAAGTGTGAATTCTTCAAGAGAAAAACTGTGAATTCTTCAAGGGAAGATTTTGAAGATCAAGGAAGTGCAGATTAGTGTTTGTGATTGCATCTTGAGTTGGTGCAGAATATAGGCCTTGAAGTGTGGCCTCATTGTAAAGAGATTTGTTTCCATTGTTTATATATATAAGAGAGATATTTGTTGTTGGGTTTTTCTCCCTCAAGTGGAGGGTTTTCCCAGGGTATCTATTGTGTTATTGTGTATGATTTTTTAAATTAATTTCTTCCTTAATAATCTAATCATAAAAACAACATGGTATCAAAGCGGGTTGATGCAAGATATGATCAAATGTAAATTCAAATAGTGTTGAAGGAAATCACAGGAGTTGTGAAAAATTATAGTTGAGTAAAAGGAATTGAAAAGCACCCTGAATTTCATCCTTGGCAGAAAATTCACCATTGAGAGTCGAAGGAGCTGAATCACCTAGCTTGTGGTCGAGCAATTTTGAGTGTCATCCTCAGATGACATCCAACAGGGGACAATGTCTTAACAATTGTGTAGGTTCTAAACTTAGGGATCGCTATACATACGAAGGTATCATTTTTTATCAAGCAACGATCTGGTTGAGCCTCTGGCTCTACCCATGCTCAAGGCTTGGAGTTTTTGGAGCAAGAATTCATCTTGGGAGATTCACAGGAGATACATTTGAGAATACACAGTGACGATGAAGAAGCATTTGATTCAATTCACGGTTTGGAGAATCAACTCATGCACCCTGACAAAGATTCCACATCACCGACAAATTTGGAATAAAGAATATGTGTCACCTTGGATCGCATGATGGAGCAATCTCGAGGAAGGATTCAACGGATTAATTATGGTGCAAGTCCATTCTGATGGAAACCACGATCCACATTTTTGTCTTTGTGATTGGCATCGGGAAGTGGCCCATTGAATCATATAATTTTGTATTTCCTTTGTATCGTGTTATTTTTCCTTTGTCGTGGTGAAGCGATCCGTCTTTGGGAGTTGGCATCGACATTG
>VDFB02155997.1:81433-93157 GCA_007258455.2 Sequoia sempervirens | reverse complement strand
GAATTATTATGCAAATACAACCTCCTTATAACTAACCATGCACAATCAAAATGGTAATAAGTACACAATTATCCCTAAAAAAGTTAATATCACTTCACAATTACTCAAACAAAGCTTTGGGACATGCATGAATTGAATAGGATTACATGTAAATCAAATTTTTACATCAATTCAATGCTATAAATAAGGCATTTACAATACCTAAAATTGTCACACAAAGAACTCCAACATGCATCATCTTGCCATAGACTTATAGGTAATTAGTGATATGATATAACATTCCTAGAATTTTAGTCTTATATAATATTAAACTAAACACATATACATGGTTATTGGGTTGATCAAGTCCAATAAAAAATACAATAAAACAAAGATGGTGAAAAGAATCTCACAAAGTATCTTAAGGAACAACAGAAAAAAAATGTCTTACCATCCGTAGATCACTTCATAGAGAAATAATAGATTTAATCTTCCTTTCTTTTAAGTTATTATTTTAACTGAATTTTAATTTGATTTACGAATGAATATTGATTTATAATCTAATTCAATTAATTAAAAAAAAAAAACATTCTTAAATTCATGTACAATAGGCTTAAATTAATATTTAATTCTTGTTGAATTTCTATATCACAAAAAAGTTTGCAATCCAAAAATAATTTTGATTTTTAGAGGTCATCTCCCCCTCTATAAAATTCATGTTCCTATAATTGATATAAGATAACTTGTTTGGTTTTGACATCTAATAAAAGTATTGTGATATTCTAACCAACTTAGTCTAATAATAACATCAAATTTTCTAAAGTTTAACATATAAAAATGGGACCACAATGTAAACCAGATATATTTTTCATTACATATATAACAATAAATTTAGTGATAGTCAATGGTAGGTGATTGCATAGTATGAAATATACATTTTAGAACAACAAATAATTCTATGATTAGAATCTATGATTAGAATGTCAATTTATAATATCCAATATGACATTTCTTAAACTTTTTTCTTATAATCATATAATTCACTTTATATTTCAAAAACACATAGAAGTTGGTTATACTTTTGACTAGATGCTATGCTTGAAAGAGAAAGACCACTCTTAACTTTCAACACATGTTAGGATTGAAAGGATTCAATATTTGACAAGTTTACAAAACAATCAAATTAAGTTTTCATTGTCTTTCTTACCATCATGAAAGCAAAGTTAAAATGTGGTAAAAGAGCATATGCACATAATTATTTTTGAACCTAAGTTCTTCTTACATTGAGATTAAAGATATAAAAAATACATAAATATAAAATAATATTAATAACCAATATATAATTATGTTAAATTCAACCCATCATGCTTGCATCTTTGACATATAAAAATAAAAATAATGAATACAATATAAATATGAAACAATAAAGAGATTAAATATACAATTAAAGAAAAACATTATGAACTAATCTAATACTTCAAATTGGAAATTTATATTTACATGGTATGTTAGGTTTATCAAATCAAAGAACAAAAAATAAGCCTAATTGAGTAGGTTAATTAAGAAATCATGATTATAACTAGGTGTCTTTTAGTGTATTTGTTGATATACAACAAACTTTAAAGCCTCTTAGACTTAATCTAATTAGCCTAATCTAAAACTAAGTTAACATACACTAGAGATGAGTCTTAAAATATGCCAAGAGACATAACTTGAAAACATAAATTTTGAAAATAGAAAAAAAATGAACATGAACTAGGACTAGGAGAGATAAATTTGTAAAGAAAAGAAATTAGATGAAATTGGGATACCAATGTTACTAACTATATGGGTTGATAAAGCATGTGGGAATCAATTGTCCAAATTTAGAAGCTACAAGAGGTGACCTCTACCAAAGGGGTGATGTTTATGGTACAAGTGTCTAGATAGGGGCACTAAGTAGATACCACATAATGGTCCAATATGAATGAAACTAAAAAAGCCTTCAAGGTTTGGCTTGCATTGACCATGTGGTCACTGTGAGACTCTGTTATGGAGTCAATGAAGATTATTTCTGAGAGCTAGGGTGTTGGTTATGTTGATGTTGTATAGTAGAATTTCTCCCTAGAAGTCTGTATCTTATACGAAATTTTTTGCGTAGAGTCATAAGCTGCTTGACACATAGTATGGGATAAGTATGTACAATTTTTATAAGATTTCTAAATTTGGATAACTCTTGCATGCACCCTATAATGGTTGTACATCAATTTCCACCAGACTCTAGCATTATATTTAGTTGCACAGATCTCAAAAGTTTCATGTAAGGACTTAATGTTTATTTGTCTATGTTGTCAGGAGGATCTTCATTTTGATTGATTAATTTGTTTTATTTTTTTCTTTCTAGCTTATTCCAAAGAAGGGGAAGGATGAGATTGTTTACTATGCACCAACAGGAGATGAGATCAAGTCACGCACACTAGCCTAATTGCTAGCATAGCTGAATTCATACAATGACATGCCTGCTGGTCAGAAGAAGGAAGCAATTTGATCATATTGGAAGAATTCGTCAAGACCAAATGAATAATAATGTGGTTCCTCATGGGTCACATTCAAAAACAATAGACATTGTTATGATCAAGCATATCAAGGCAAAATCAAATTGCTGAAGCTATAGTGTTGGAGAGAAAAACTCACACAACCAAATCCAAAAGTTTATTGTTCTAAGATAGAAGAATTCAGTTTGATGACCGATACAACAGCCTTAAAACATGTTGTTGGATAAGCTTTGTCAGGATAACCATACTAGATCCGCACATTGTTTACTCAACAAAATAAGAAAAAAATCAGTTCAGATAAATTATCACTTACAAATATAACTATAGTTGGTTGGGAAAACATGGAAGCATAAGCAAAGGAGGTTTATAGTAATTTTAAATGATATGAGCGAAGAGGACCTGCCTATCTGCATACAATCCCGCAATATGCTCTTGGAGGGTTTGTTGAGGGCTGAAGAAATAATGTTGCTGCCAAGCTTCTGAAAAATATGTCAATAAAAGGTTGCTCTCCAAATAACAAGAAACAAAACCAAAAAGCACTACTAAAGAACATAAAGAGTCCATTAAATCTAACAAATTAATTCCTTTCATCATATACAAATTGGTAATAATAGATCAAAAATTGGTAATAATATCGATTTGCACAATATAAACTGAGATAAATAAGTAACCTACGAAAATTGAAGTTAGCCAGCAACGTACCAATTTAGTAACAATTTTGAACCGTCGTAAGTCTACACGATGGATTTTGAATGTAAAATACGGTAGGTTTTTTAAACTATGATAATTAATTAACTGTTAATTTTTGTTATACTTAGGCAGGTTTTTCGTAGTATTTTATATAATTACGTGTAAATTTCGTACGGTCTAGACTTTAATTAGCTTAAATGGTCCTCTTCTTGCAGACGTAATCTTGCAGAGGCGTTTGATTAGCATGCTCTGACTTTTTTGGCAGGCATCAAATCTCACCTGTGTTTCTGCTCTTTCTTCAGATTTTTTCAATGCTCTATACAAAATTTTCTTGTATTGTTTTGTTCAGATTAAATCTTTTACTCTTATGTAATTAGCCAAAATTAAGTGGCAATGTATGCTACATGGTAAAATTATTTACAGAACAAAAGAAGTGATGGTCAAAACTAAAATACTATAATTAAAAAACTTACATTTATTTTTATTCACATTAATAAAACTTACATTTAATTTTTTCAAACCTAGAAAACTATAATTACAATACTATAAATGCAAGTATTCACTACTACATATAATTACATATAACTAATTGATAGACATATAATTATATAGCTAGGTATTTTCAAATTTAAAATATGATTAACGTGTGAAAGAATAATGTGTATATAAATACTACTAATTCTTATTCCATGTTAAAAGGGTCATTCATAGTTATTTTTTTTAGGATGCCTTGAGTAATTAAATTTTTTATTTAAAACTATAGTAGAAAATTGATAACAAATCAATATTAGATTATGTAGCTATTAGTTTTGGAAAGGGTGAGGAGTGGAGGTGGAGACATTCATTTCTTAATCTAATTTAACGACTAATTAAAATAATGTAATTTTGTAGTTAATAATAATGTTTTTTAGTCAATGAGCTTGACTCAAAATCTTGATATAATATCATAATTGTAGAAATATGTTCTTCCTAATCATTTTAGTTTTGAATATACACTAGGATTCATGGTCCTTATCTAACCACGCATAAGACTTGAATATGCCAAACATACATAGGTAATTTATTTGAGCTCCCATTGGTGCATAAGTCACCATTCTAAGTAAAAGTTAAAATCTCCCTTAAAATGGTGGTTTTGACGATAAATGTTTCTTTGTTAATCAACTATAGTGTAGTAGGCGAAGATTTATGTACATTTAGATAGATTCATATTCACATAATTTGAATGGACATGAACAAAAATGAGTCTTGAATTAGGAATTATTTAATTTTGTTGAAGGATCTCTATACCTTGATTCATTTATTTTTACAATAAGTTTTTTCTGTTCAAAATTTATATTTATATAATTATATAAAAAAAATTATTTAAATGAAAGATATAATTTCTTTCGACCACATTTATCAATTTTTAGTTACAAATTTGCATAAGCTTCATATTCATGACACTTATCCTTCATGATTGATATAAATTTTCATTTTATCCATTTAATGCAACTTGACATTCTAAATCTTCATAATAACAAACATAATGAAATGCTAATTTTACATCTTTTCATGAAAATTATTCAAGTGCTCAAAAAAATCTTCAACCTTAGCACTTCTCTTCTCCCCCTTATCCATCTTTCTCAATTCAAAAGTAGTTCTTGAACTACTCCCATACACAATCTAGAATGGTGATTTACCAGTGTTCCTGTTGACAGAATTGTTGTAAGAATTTTTTTCCTGTGGTATAATCAAATACCATATCTTGGGCTTATCTCCTAATAAGAATCTTAGCAAGTTAGCCAAACTCCTATTCAGCACCTCTATTTTTCCATCAGTTTGTGGAGGGTGTGCAGAAATAAACTTCAAATATATCTTCAATTTCTTCCATAATATCCTCGAGAAATAACCAAAAAGTTTAGTATCTCTATAGAAACTATCCAATATGAACATCACTAGTCTTATGATATGGGATGAAATGTGCCATCTTGATATAATATCATAATTGTAGAAATATATACCAGCCATACTAGAAATAGAAAACAGTGTCTTATTAAAGATGGATTAAGAAGTCAGAAGATTAGTATTAATCAAAGGTTAAGGCCTTGCTTATTGTAATAAGCTCTTGAGAGTTATATGATGCATCCTCAATAACGCTAAGTGATTCTTTTTATATGATTTCGCTGCTACATCTAGTCGGAGAGGGTTCTTACCATATTATTTCTTTTGATGACAGCCAGTTCTTTTGATGATAGATTCTTAATTATAGATATGTCTGAGACTTCTCCTACCTTATTCTCAGCGTTCTAATAATTCAAATTAACCAATGTCGTTAAGGATTCATCTAGGTAGATGTCGAGATAAGTGACTGCGTCTAGATTTGTGTTTTCAAATTCTAATACTCTTGAAGATAACTCAGAGAAAAAGTTTATTCCTACATGACCACAGACCATCAAATATCATTTCAGAGGTGACTAATGTTGTTGACACGACTGTTAAAGTACTGTAAATAGAAGGTGTCTTCAATAGTATCCATAGCGATAAAGTAGAAAAAGAAAATGTTTGGGCTCACATCATGTGAATACTGACAGAGTGTTTTGTTTGCAATCAAGGAAATTGTAGAGAAAAAAGCAATCTATGTTCCCACTTTCTCCCGCCGTCGAGATTGTGATGAAAAGAAAACTACTGTTCCACTACCTCCCACCACCAATAAAGTTAGTGTCCATATCATTTTGTACTTCTCTCTTCAATCCTCCAATTCTCCCAAAGCATAGTTAGTGAATTTATTGTGTTGCATCTTGTAATAGTTCAAAAGTTTGTTCCTACTGATAGACATCATTCATAGTAAAAAGGTTATTTCTATGGGTCCATAGTCCATAAACTATCATTTTAGAGATGATTAAAATTGTCAATTACTTAAAAAATATCATCACTCTCCATTAATAACCTATCAAGGAAATTGTGGTGAAGAAAGAACCAGTTTCTGTTCCCACTTTCTTCCACAACACAAAAACAAGATTAGTGTCCATCTCTTTTTTATTTGCTTTCCTGAATCCTGCGCATTCTCTAAGAAGCTTATCGTGTTGTAGCAAGCAATCCTTTGCCTTTATTATGGGTATTTCAGTCCTTGGATTTTTAACAGTGAGAATATTTGTTCTGAGGTTTCGACTTATAATTGTTTTTTCTACGTTCTCTTCAGTTTCGGTAACTTGTCATTTGGATGTCTTCCAATCATTTTGATTGGAGAAACTGTATGGAGTGCGTTCAAGAAAAGAAAACGTTGGACTCCAGCAGGGTCTCTTATTGTGGGTGCACTTGTTCTTCAATTCTTACCACTGCTTAACAAATCCTTCAATTTTCCTGACAACAACTTTTCTGATTACCAGCAGGACAAGGAAAGGAGCAGCTTATTAATTTAAAGAAATGGGACAATTTTATTTAAATACGAGCGAAACAGAGTTTGAAAGAGTAAAAGAACAGGCGTACAAAATTTACATTGAGAATATTTTATATTATAATTGGGTGTCTGTTATGTGTGGGAGAGTTTCCTTGTTTGTGCTATTCGGTTGCTTGTTGCCTGGAGTAACACGCCCTCTCTCCAGTAATTTGTGGAAAGACATGGCTGCGCTCATTATAAGTAGTTCTTTAGCTCTCCTTCATATTTCTTGTGAAACCCTTTTTATTAGTAAACTAATTGTTTATAGTCCATAGATCTGGAGTTTGTGTAACCTTACAATGGTACTAGCATTGGTAATTCTGGTTCTCCTTTTGGTCTCTGCTGCTCTAGCAGGTGTCAGTATTAGTATAACTTTATCTCATAAAATATCCACCATATTTTTAGTTCAAAATTTCAGTCCTCAGTTTGTATAGGAAAAGGTTGAAGAACAAGCAAGTCAGTCTTTACTTGTAGCTCGCACTGCCAATCCTCAATATATAATGGCCAGATCAGTTCTCACTTCGTCTATAGCATTCATCATTACCATTTGCAATGGAATTTTGATTTCTGAAAGCATCCGCCTTTCTTATTTTGCTGATACTTTTTTCGATATTTGGTTCGTGCTCCGTTGTATGGTGATTGTAATGGGATCCAGTATCATATATTGGAGATGCATCACAGCGGTGGTGTTCTACCCAAAAAGACTGGGATGGAAACTATCCAACCTAGTACAATATTTTCAGATAGAGAGTTTTTGGAAGAGTCATTTGCTCGAATTGATAGATAACTTCAACACCCATGTAGAAAGTGGTGACAGGTCTCTGAGAAAATTGATGATGAAGGTGTGTAGCATCATGAGATTCCATAAATTGCTTTATGTGCTTCATTACCTTCAGATATTTTCTGTTTTGCTGAGCAAAATTTGTTGGTTACTAGCACAGTGGTTGTTCTCCAACAAATATCTTGCCAAACTTCTCATGGGTTCAGCATATGATGAATTCTCCAATCTATCTAGAAGTAAAAGCCACAGAGAAATTCTATTGGGTAAGGGCTCTGACTATGATAAATCTTTGAAATCATTGGTCGTCATGCAGGGTGAGAATCCTGCTGGAGTATGGATAGCCAACAGAAAATCAATACATGAAATAAAGGAAGAGATGAAGAAAGGGGAAGAATAGGGGAAAAGTTGCAATGAGTTGATATCATTGCTAAAGAACAATTCTTCGCCAGATTTCTGCAATGAAAGATGTGTAGGGCTCCAAATTGGTCTTCTTACCAAATTGTGGATAGAAAGGGAGTTGGGTGTTGAAAGGCAGTTGAATGTGCAGATATCTTCCAGGAAAATGACAGTGGTCTCAATAATTGTCATCATCATTGAACTTTCCTCATTTATCCAAGATCAAGCTGATGCCGACAATATGAGGGATTCAGTTATGAAAGCTTGCTCTCAAGCGTGGAATATTATGGACATAATAGAAAATTTTGATGGTGAAGCAGTTTAAGTGAGTAAGGCAGCAAACAATCTCTTCCAAAATCTGCATAAAACGCATAAATGGCTTGATTACCATCTTCCAACCAGTAGATTTATTGAGAGGACCCCTGCAGCGGCCAAAGAAGCCATGGAGAATCTTTTCCAGAAAGGAAAACAAATATCCAATGAGTACCAGCCAAGAAGGTGGAGTGAAATAATAGCAGGTTACAGCTTATACACGCTTCAGGTATACATAGGTGCAAGTTTGCAATGTGGAGGTAATCCTCCAATAAATTTTGGTATGTTGGCAGATCTTGATGGTCTTTTTGATAAAAGCAGTGGAGCAATGGAGGATTTCAAAAGAAACAGGCATCTCTCTTTGATGAAGAAAATGTTTTAAAAAGGCATTTTGGGCACTGGAAAAGTAAAGGGGCTAACTGAAAATTTGGGATGGAAACTAAAATGAAGTGTAAACGAAGAGACTCAATCCATTAAAACCATATTGGAAAGAGACCAAGTTCCTGCAATGAAAAAGTTTGGAACATTTCAGATGGGATAGTATTGTATGTATTATAAATTATCTTGTACTACACTTATAGTTTCAGTAGCCAATCTTTTAGTTTAGTAATTGCTTTTTGGTGCGCGTTCTCATTCTCCAAGAATTATCTGTAACTTGTAGTTTCCCAAGAGTTTAGAAAAAAGATTTTATAAATAAAAACAACATTATTAAGTTGTTTAATTATATCAATTACACAAAAATGTTTGAGTTAATTGAATTTCTTTGAACATTTTAATACTTTGGTATGGGCAAAAGAATAGACAAATGGAGATACAGAATTAATTCAGCAATATACTAGCACTTGCACCCATGGGGGGTTCAAGAAAACGCCGATAGGAAAGTGAAGGTGTGGAAGTTAAAAAGTGATCGTCACATAATCAAAGTATATTTAAATACAAATTTATATTATATTATTATATATAGTTTTTATTGGAAAAACATACTTTATTAATTTACAAAATCAACTATACAAACAGCAGGCAGACCAGTTGATAGAACTGGGAGCCAAACACAAGCAGAATTGTAAATACAGCAGCAGCAAGAAGGAAGTAAAACATCAGTCAAAACATGTTAAGTTGCATCTTATCGATGGCTGGAACAGCAGAATTGTAAATACAGCAGCAGCAAGGAGGAAGTAAAACAGCAGTCAAAACATGTTAAGTTGCATCTTATCAATGGCTGGAACAAATTAGCATGAGGTTTGAGTTTCTTTCAGCCAACATTTCTTGATTTTTTTTTCCTCAAACAATGTCTTAGCTGAATCTATTTCCATTACATCAACAGCTTGGGAAAAATGGAAGCACCCATCCTCTTCAGAGCAGCAAATAGCAATGGAAGTGGTAATACTCCTGGTGCTTCTGTAAATTCAGTGCCTTCAATCTGACCAGCCCACACGTATGGAGATATGATGTCCATGGCTGGCACCTTACAGCAGAGCAACAGTGAATCCAAGAATTTAAAGATACATGGATCTAAAGGAACAGGTGGACTTGCTTCACCATCAAATCAGCTGTTGGATATGCATTTTTAGGACTGCCCCCTTGCTGACTACACTTTGTAAATATTGAAGCAACAGTACATAGTAAAATAAACTGAATGGAGCCTGTATCAACTTGCATGGCAGAAATCACTGTTTTCCTGTGATATGAGTAGCACTTATCAACTTGCATGGCAGACATCACTTCCTTTAAAATGCTTGCATCCAAAAGGATCTGACTTAAAACTATCACTTAAGCATCTTTATTCTTTGCTTCTGTCGATGTAGAATACACATTTTCTAAATGTGTTCCAATTTTGAAGCTTTCCATAGCTTAGGTGAACAATATTCCATTTTTGTTTCAAATTATTGAAGACTACAACTTTACTACTCAATGCTTAGTATTTTAAAAAACCAATACAAATCTACATTTTAATTTCCATTATTTACAATGATTATTACTAAATCAAACTGCCTAAAACTCTTCATTCCAATCTAGTAGACTGTAGACATAATAATTCTGAGAAGATACCACAAAATCAAAATCTCTTTGTGTGAATAACTGTTAAATAGGTTAGTCCATTAATTTTCAGCTGTCAACTCTCTGTCCATGTATGAAGATGACGTCTCTTTCTTGAATATCAAAACAAAACTGTAGGAAGATATGGACTGATAATGGTGGTCGCAATTTGCATGAAGTAAGATAATGAGTCCAGAAAACTAAAGATGATTAAAATGGTCCTCTAGAAAGTCCATATACCTACCCAAAAAAGGACAATGACAATTTGTGAAGGAGTTTGATCAAAGAATCCTCATCTATTCCAGTTAAAGTTAATTGAAGTGGACAGAAAGTTTTGTCAGGTTTTATTACTGGTGAGTTTGGGGGATGAGCCTCACCAGCTGTAAATCAGTAAGGTAGTTTTCTATCAAACAATATAAGCTGTACATACTACAGACTAGACCATACTATGTGATTTAGGCCTGACTGGAGACAAATGCACGCTATGTCGATATAAGAATTATGTTCTATGCTAGTTGTTTTCTCTTATACGATGATGATATTAATGGCTTTGTTGCACCCTCAAGTCCAAATAGCCATGTGAAGGAAAGACCTCTTAGTGAAGCATGAAGCTGATGAAATGCAATATAAGGGCTACAGGCCAAGGGTGGAAAAACACTATTGTGCTCTGATAACAGAACATTTCCTAGAAGAACAGGCCAATCGTAGGATGCTAGATGCTCTTTTTAAATGACACTCTTCATAGAGATCAGATCAAGTTTTCAAAGGCTTGGAAATCCACAAGGAAAATCAGAAAAATAGAGAGAAACTCAGAAAATCAAACAGGGTCCCCTGTTCGCTGGCTGCAAACCTGTTGCTACAGAGAAATGATTTTTTGCTGTCTCTGTTCTCATACATTCATCACAAAAGACACATTAGCCTTCTTTTCTCACATCAGGAGGACTGTACTGTTTACATTCAAGAATACTAGAGTTACATAACTACTGCAATACTTGGATTTTTGTGCCAGATTTGTTATAGCATGCCACCACATTATATATAAGTTCACATAGAAAGGGATGGAAAACATTATAACATTTGATTGTGAATCTGCGGTTAGTCAAGGCAAAGGGTATTCCCACAACAGTTTTCAGAATAAAATAGATACAAATCAAGACACAAAATAATGGAACATTGTTTCTCTTAAGTTTCAAGATGATCAAAAAATTTGTTTTGCTGCCATTAGGGCAAATAACTTGATTGTAGAAAAACCTAGAAATAATGAAAAGCAAAGGGTAAAATGTACTTAAAAGATCACATAAAAGCGCTCAACCATCCCAAAATCTCTTGTAGCCAGTTTTTTATTATTCCATATGATCAAAAGAAAACTGTTGCTACAACTAAGCATCCAGAATAAGCTAATAATTTATATTATGATGTGGATGCATGTATTTAACCATTGTTTACCTTTGATTAAAATGGTATATGCCCAACAAGGAGTCCTGACCTCTACTTATTCAGCTGGGTCTGTCAACACTATTCATGACGGGAAGATAGAAAGCAAAGTTTGTTGAGATATCAAGGAAAATTAGTAATAGAAA
>VDFB02155997.1:54413-71609 GCA_007258455.2 Sequoia sempervirens | reverse complement strand
CGCTCTGATACCACTTGTTAGGGTTAGAGATGGCAAATATCTAACAATTAAATGTAGATTAAATAATAAACAGAGAAAATAAAACATACACAGAATAAATCATAACACAGAGAATTTAACGTGGTTCACCCAATCTGGGCTACATCCATCAAACCACAGCCATCCAATACTTTTATTATTCAGTGCAAAACCTATTACAATCTTACGAATAATCGCGTTTCTCCTTATACTGTAACCCCCATCCCAACCCCTTTTAACAAGCTTTTAGAAGCTTCCAGAATTAGGGTTTTACAAAGTCCATTTTCTTTCTTTTTCGGAGATTTTTCCTTTTTCGCTGACAATGCGAAAAAAAGGCAAAAAAATAAATTTATCGGGGGCTGCGCCCCTGAACCCCCGCCCAAGGCCCGACCCGGCCCCGAACCCTGGTGAGGATAGGGGGCCGAGGTGTACAGTATACTATGGGCTATACAGTATAGCATGATCAGTCGCCACATACCAACAAAGTTTACCATCTTTCCCTGCAACGTTTCCTATCCCAATAAAGTTAAACATGGGAGGCCATGGAACAAGCGATAATAATAATAATAATAGTTATGTGAGGCCCATCAGTTTCTAAATGTCAAAAGTTTTAGTAACGCTACAGACACATCCATGTGTTGAAGGTTGGATTATCTGTCAGCATTCCACAACATGCTGGAAACCCCACAATAATTCACGTCATATAGAGCTCTGCAATTGATGGGAGCTTAATTGAGTTATTTAATTCACCGTAGACGAATTTCAAAGTTTAAAGAATGAGTTAACATTTAATTTTGGTCAATTTTATTTTTTTTTAGCTTTAATTTATTATGGATGGATTTGATGATTTAAATTGAGTTTACAGTAGATTTTTTTCCATTATTTTATTTAAGATAATATGAACAAATATCATAATTTAAGAGAGAGGTGAGATTAAATTTAATATTATTGATATTGATTTCATTTTGAAGTTTTTTTCTCTTTTATATACAGATTTGAATTTAGTTTAGGGGAGAGGGGCCACTAGTCATGTAGGCTAACTTTTTCAACATGTAAAGATTGATTCGAATAGTGTAGGACCTTTGTTTTTTTTGTGAAATGTGGACTAGCCTCTTATCTATCTATAACTAAGGTTTGGAGGTGTGACTCATCATGCAACTTGTCACATCAGCACATCTACTAAGAAGTGTCCAAAATTTAACTTTTTAAAGATTTGACCAAATCTTAATCGTGGTACCCCTAGTAGTTGAACAAAAAAATATCATTTGTTACTTGTAGAATATCATATTTTTATTTAAAATAAAACTTATATGCATCCTAAATGGACCAAATACCTATTGGTAACCATAAATCTTTGTTATCTCTACCTTTTATATTCAACACAAATGGACCAATAGTTGAACACATAAAAACTATTTGTTGTTATAAAAATAAAACATAATTATTTAAATTACAACTTATATCAAACAAAAATAGACCAATAGTTGAACACTAAAACTTTTTGAAAATCCTTCACATTTATTAAAAAAATACATGGTATTTATTGTGCTCACCTTTAAATTTGTGATAGGACAAACTATTAATATTAAATACTCCAATGCTTGTACATTTCTAGCCCAATAGTTGTACACATAAGAACAATATTTGTTCACTATGCTAACAATACTTGTTTAAATGAGTGTCTTATTTTATCAAATGAGCATTTAATTTTATAAATGACACACTTACAGTGGATAGTTTAGATATTCTATTTGAGACAAAATATTGATTTCACTTGTTCATGAATGTATTTATGTTTTTTTAACTTGAACAACATTATACGGTTGAGAAGAATGTTGATCAACATAGGAGCTTTTCTGAGGTGGTTGCCTCAGAATCACAAGCTCGTGAGGTATCCCCTTTGAATGTCTCTTTTGGTGGGGTTGCTGAAATTGAACGTCTTGTAGAAACCCCTAAAGTTCGTGAGGTGTCTGCTTCTGAATCTCTAGGTATTGGGACACCCCCTCCGGTCGTCTCAAATGGCAGGGTTGCTAAGGCAACCCCTATTGAGTCTACGGTTGCCATTTCAGGGGAAGGTGCCTCGGCTTTCCTTTCTGGTGGCTCTTCAAAAAATTCCTTTTATGTGCAAAGGAATCAAGATGTTACCCCTAATACTTTGGCTGTTGGCTTTCATCTTCATGAAAGTAGCAAGTTGGCATGGCATGGTATGGCGATGCAAGTGGAAGATGGTTGGATCATTGTTAAGGGAAAAAAAGATAAATCCTCTCGATCATCTTTCGACATGACTCTTCGCTCCCACAAGAAAAATATTAAATGTAAGTCTTAATTGGTTTTGTTTTGGAGCCGGTTTTTCTCGCTGGCTGCTTGTTGTCTTTTTGCAACCTTGCTCTTTTTTGTTAAATGGTTTCGGATCCCTTCAAAATCTATTTTTTCCTATATCAAAAACTATTGGTCTCATAATGTCACATATTAGGTATTATTTTGATTAATATGTGAAATGAATATATACAAGATATAATATAAATTTATTCTAGTATTGATATGAATAATCATAATTGAGTGCATGACTATTAGCCCCTCTCCCCTAAATCTATATTATAGTAAAAATTTATTAATTTTCTATTTGATTTATTTAATACAATATAGATAAAGAGTGGTGTTAAATTTAATTTAATTTAATTAAAATTGGTTTGTCAATTGGTAATTTTTTTATTTTTAAGATTTTATTTATTATGAATAAATTTGAATTCAATTTAAATTGAGTTTAATATAATATTTATATTATGCAACGTTACATTATAATATATTATATAATATATTGTAATATAACATAATATATTAATATAGATAATATAGATAATATATTGATAATAATATGATATTATATACTAATATTATATAAATATACTAATATAATCTAATAATAAATCATTACATAATATAATAATAAATAATAATATAATATAAAATTACATGAAATTTATTTTTTGGGGGCTTATAACCAAAAATTAAAACCAAAACCTTGATTTATTTTTCCACTCTAAACTGGATATTTTTAAATAGATATTTCATAACTTTAAAAATGAAATTTTCAATTAATTTAATTTTTAACTTACCTAATACAAATATTTTTCCTTTCCAAATAATTAAAAATCAACATAATTTTAAAAAGTATATAATCATTTGCACTAATATAATATAATATATTAATATCTATATATAATATAAATTTAAATAATATATATTTAACATATTTTATAGTACTTTAGATATGTATTTTATATATATAGGGGAGAGGATCCCAACACTTCCAATAGTTGTGATAGTATAATGCTTAATATTTTTAACAATATTGGACCAATAGTTGTGACTTTAAAGTTATTAGTATAGATGATAACTACCCATAATTGAATGAAATGTATTCCTTAGATTTAAAAAAAAAAACAACAAATCATGTGATGTGACATGGACTCACCAAGTATCGTCTCACTTTTTTTGGGCCTTTATAGACATTCCAACAAATCGAACATGCTGATGTGGCATCATATGACTTAAAGTAAAACTAGGTACTTAAAATAAAACTAAAAATATTGAGATTTTACAGCTAAGTTTTCACAATCCATATTGTTTATTTGCCCATATTTCTGAACTCATTGCGTAAAATTTATAACACAATCGAATCCAATTTCACAGTTAATAGATTCTTTAGCAAACAAAATTCTGACGAACAGTACACGATGTGATCGACAGAGTTTTTGCAGGCGGCAACTGCAACAGGTGTAGGTATGCAGGGCGGGTTATGCCAGACCATGGATTGCCTGGATAGCCATTGCCGGCCCCTTATCCCCTTCATTTCTACATTCTATGCAACAGAGCTGCTTTCGATTAGGCAAGCCTCCTCCGAATTACTTTCCACCTAAACATTAGTCCAGACATATGTCGAAAAAAGAGTTTGGCTCAACTCGCTACGCGGTGGTATGTATTTACTAAATTCTTCTGCTCTGCTTATAGTTAAACCACTGGCATTTAATGTTTTGATTTTTTCGTTACTTGTGTTCCCTCCAAATTGATGCATTTACAGATCAACCATTCAGTGGGAATCCTGCTACAATATGTTTGTTTGAGGAGGATAAGAATACAGAGTGGATGCAAACCGTTGCAACAGAGTTCAATCTCCCATTGACTGCTTTCCTAAGAAGAAGAGAAAATATCCATCAAAATGGAAATGCTTTAGATAATGATGCTCAAGAGTTTGAATTGAGATGGTTCGCCCCTGTAACAGAGGCTAGTAATTTCGCAGTTGGGTTCTTCCTCGTTCACTATTAGAATTTGGGCTATGTTAAAGATTTGGAGTGGATAGATCATGTCATTCTGGAACAGTTTAACAGAATGGTCCCATGTACAGACATTAACATTATCAGATTAACATTATCAGAGGGAAACTATTATTTCTCTATACAATTATTGATAAGTAGGAGGTAATTGTGATATTGCTATCAGAATTTAACAATGTATTTTTACGAATCAAACTCATTGATCTATTGTGTTATACAATTATTTCCACCGTACAATATCCAACATGTCATTGGAGTCATTCGTTGTCCTTATACCCATGGATGAAATGTAACACATGAAAGTAAATTATTAAAATTATTAAAATTTTACAATTATCAAAATTTGACATATTGTTGAGACTAGAATTATTTTTGAATGGATACGGTGAAAGCATATGATAACTAGAATTTAACATCCAACTAAACTCATTGGTGTCAAGCCACTTCCACCAGCCTAAAGATAATATTTACAAACTTGAAATGAAGTCTTACAGCCTAAAGATAATATTTACAAACTTTGAAATGAAGTTTTACTATACCTAGTAGTCAAATATTCTAATTTGTTTGTTTATAAATGCTAATTTTCAAAAATATTTCATCATAAAGGAAGAAGCAATTGACTAAAATATTATTATCTATTCCAATTTAATGAATAATAGATTGTTAAGTAATTTGAAAATTGAAGATCCTAAAGAATGAATTAGAAAAACAGCTCTATATATGGTTATTAAAATATTCATTCTTAATAAAATTTAAGATTTTAAAATATTTTAAAATATGACATTGAGTAAAATTAAACCCAAAAATATTTTAAGAGATTTGCTAATACTAATGAGCAATTTTATAGTGAACAATGACTTTGAATAGAACTAAACTTAAATGAAAAGTATTATATAAATGTATATTTATCCAAACAATTAATATTATAGAATATTAAAATAATTTTAAGAATTATTATATAAATGTATATTTATCCATACAATTAACATAATAGCATATTAAAAATATTCTACATATTTCCATATTTTTAACTTAAAAAAAAAAATGAATAAAGAGGAACACACACACATATATATATATACACTTGAGAGCATATATATACATAATAAATATAATTTTATTTACTTGAAAATATAATATAACAAAAAGAATAGATCTATTTGTAT
Source organism: Sequoia sempervirens (assembly GCA_007258455.2). Taxonomy (NCBI): domain Eukaryota; kingdom Viridiplantae; phylum Streptophyta; class Pinopsida; order Cupressales; family Cupressaceae; genus Sequoia; species Sequoia sempervirens. The sequence goes on along the minus strand of VDFB02155997.1, from coordinate 66,091 downwards.
ACTTCAAACTTTTACCACACAAAATCAAGAGGACAAAAGATAAACTATTTATTCATCTCTCTCTCTCTCTCTCTCTCTCTCACACACACACACACACTCAGCGCTATTGCAAAATATGAGTAAATTTTAATCAATATACTTTTACTAAAAATATAAGAAACTTATAACCAATATTTTTAACAAATAAATAAATTTTTTTTTCAAAGAATGCACACAAACATATAGAGATAACCAATGGATAAATTACTCTTTGTCCTTCCATAGGGTTTGAAAACAAATCCACCCTCGATATGAAGATTTCTAAGATAATCCATTTTGGAGAACATCTACAAACAAGTATACACAAAAAATACGCATTTAACACCACAAAATCCCATATGTATTTAAAAAGCTTATAAATCTCAAATAGACTCACATAAAAGAGCAGAAAATGCAATACACTCTTTTAAAAATCAAAGTAATTTTATACCTCAACAATTCATAATAATATCCACAAGACTCCATTATTTCCCATCATTACCAATACATCTATTTCTCCTTAACCACATCATGCCTATAACACCACCTTCACATCATATAAATTTTATAATTATTAGCACTCTTTCCAAGATTTTTTCCTTTACAAGAAATCATAATGCTTTTTTCAAAGAAGACCTCACTTCTCCCATCAAATATATATAAAAACATACAATATCATTACAAGAAAACACATTTATAATTTACATAAATTTTGAAATAAAATTTCTAAAAGATCTACCTAAATTTGATTCCCAAATTTCCCAAAAATTTTCTTCCCTCCAATCCATCTTGCATGTCTCACAATAAAAAAATATCTATTAGCAAAAAGTGCATTATTTTTTCTAGAATTCCTTCTTCTTCTCAAGATGTCCTATTAAAATAAATCTTGAATGACTCTTCCCCAAGGTCCCTTTTTTCCCAAAGAAAAGAAAAGAAATGGAATAATTGAATGATCCTTCTTCTTCTCATAAGGAGGTGACTCTTTACCATCCTTTCAATCTACCCTATTTTTGTCACTTTATTTTTTGGGACTTAATAGGGGTTAAAACATCACAAAAATATTTAAAAAATCACATTAAAAGGTATCGATAGCTATAATAGACATCATCTACCCTAATTTTTCATGAAAAATAACAATAAAGAGGACTCCTTAACACTACTCTAATCTCCAATTAAAAATTATTATTACGCTTACAAAATTTAAACATAAATACCATAGCCCTCTTATGAGTCTTGGACTAGGTGTTATAGGGAAAATTATATTGATGGTTATCTTAGGAAACCTTGAATGTTCCCATTGGCCTTAATTAAATCTACATATTTGAAACATTGCCAATACATAATCTATATAATATTAATAATCAAAAAAATAATAATTTGAATACTTTAAAAATGGTACACATATATGCTTACACATTTCACATAACAATAATATTTCATACAATTCATTTTTAATTCTAACATAATATAAATAGCATCCTCCCATGATAACTAAGTAAATAATATAATCAAAAAATATAATCCATACATAATTTTTTAATAAAAATCATACTAACAAATATTTCTAACAATGACATCACTAGGAATAAAATAGGTGAGCCTTACAAAAATGAAAAAATATAAACAAGAATGAATTTGCATTGTCCTTGTGATATAAAATAATAATAGCTCAAATACAAAATCAATAGTTCCCTAATTGAAGAAGTGGGAAAATATTGAAGGTAAACAAAGGAAGGTAAAAGCAATACAAAAGCATAATACCTTCACCTATAATCTTTTCTTCTCTCCTTGATGAGTGGAAATGGAGTGTACCCTTATTCCATTTGATTTTCTCTTTGATGTCGATATGTAAATTGCTCAATACTCTAGCATAACCTTGATATGATTTGATAATGATGATGATAAGCTTGATTCAATAGAGATTTTGATAGCACATGTAGGTATGAAAATAGATTCTAGATGTGAAAATGAAGGATGGGAGCCTCTATATATAGAGTCTTGAAGAAGCAAAAGCAATGGCTAGAAATGATTCATGATGGATGACTAAGATTAAAGGAGGATTAGGGTTTGGATCAAGGATGCAACCATATGACAAGTGTCAAATGATAGGTAGGATTTAGGTTTAGGATTGGGATCACGATAAAAATCCTTATGGAAATGGCTAGGATTAATAAGTTACATGAGATGAATGGATAATATGAAAAGTTAGTTTGACTTTTGGGTGGGTGTCTAGGTTCAATTAATCCAGAGAAGAAGTTAGACATGTGAAGGGAAAATTTATCACATGACGACAAAACTAGATTATGATCCATGTGAATAAGATGAAATGATATGATTAGATGGACAAGGATAGAGGATAAAGGATAATTAATTAAATAAATAAAGTATTTGTTTAATTAATGAGATCAAGTGAAGAGATATTAATTAAACAAATGATAAGTATTTATTTAATTAAAAGGACTAGGATATAGATGGGAATAATTAAATAAATAGTCTTGATATTTATTTAATTAATGGCTAAGGATAGGCTAAAATAAGGTGTTGTTGGGTAAGGTCATATTTTAGATGTCTACACTAGTATCTTACAATATTTAACATTTTTTTTATTTTAAAAATTCTCTTGAATAACTCTAAAAAAAATTATAAGCTCAAAATATTAGTATACTACAAATTCCACAAAATGTCTCCATTGAGAAATATAAGAAATGTATAGCTATTGATATGCATTAACATTTGACATTACTTTCTCATCTTGTGTAGATCATGATTCATACTATTGGGAGTTACATATATCTTACCTATTGATATGAATAACCAAAGTGAATGACATACCCTTGAAAAATTTAATGACTATGGACCTCAAAGCACTATTAATAGGTAAATCATATAAAAGGGAACTTACATTTTTCAAAATTCAAAGGTCACATGTCAAACACCTACTAAAGGAAGGGTAACTACATTTCTAAAAATATAGAGATCACATATAAAACATCTAAGAAAAGGACATCTACATTTGTAAAAAGTAAAATCATCCTTCCCTATACAAGGAAGTGCATAGGCAGTAACACATGTTGCCAAAAAGAGTTGAGATAAGAATATTATTATGGAATATAAAAAAGATCATCTTAAATCATTTTTGTATTAGAATCATGACATTCACATTTTGAAAATCATTACTTGTGGGAATCAATCTAAATGTTTTTGATATCTTATTCAAGGAACACACAAATACATATATAAAGGAGAAATGAGGATGCGAGGATGCAGTTTATGTAGTTTTAATAACTGCAATTTAACTAACTTATCCATGAACCCAACAACGTAATATATGACCTATGCTAACATCCCCACGACCCTTTCGCCTTCTTCACCTTATTTACATTGTTCTGAGCCACAAAAAACACCTTATCAAGGGACCCCCACTGTAGGCTTATATAAAAAACTTGTTGATTACAAAATATATACATCTTTGTGAAGATCTTCCTTGAAGAAACAAATCTTGAATTAGGTGGACAAGGGGATCCTTACATCTTACAGTCCATTGTGGGCTTGGAAGAACCCACACATGGAGCCATTAGCATAATGGTATCTTATTGTTGGGCAGCACACACTGTGTAAGTGATCTCCATGTCGTTGTCAAAGCAAATCTTTAGAACTTCCATTAGGAATTCCCATTTTACTTTATTGTATCAGGCTTTGCTTATATCTAAACTTGTCATCATCCCTTGTATCTTCGATGTAGACATAGTATGAAGCGCCACGTTGGCTATTATAATATTATCAATAATTCTCTACAGAAACATAATCCTCTCTACTATAATATGATTGATGGTAGATCTTTTTAATCGATTGCCAATACCTGACTATTTTGTAGATAGTATTGTAAAGAATATTGGCCTATAATCATTAGATGGTTCACATACTATTTCTTTGGAATCAAGGATATTACTTTATTTATGTCCTTCACAAATTTCCTCTTTTTTGAAATTCCTACACTCCTTCCCATGCTTCTTCCCCAATTAAATTCCCAACATTATAATTGAAAGGCGTGGGAATCCATAAAAGACTTTTAGTGTTTAATACCGGATGTCTGAGTTTGAGAAAGGTGGCGGTTTGACTTTCTTCATAGCGCTTGGGTCATTCAACTTTATTATCTTTCATTGTGATGCATAGGGATGCAATCCATAATGGGTCTGACATAACCTTACGATTAACTTCATTCCCTAGTATTTTATTGAAATATCTTCAACTTCCTCTTCTATTATGTTTGTGTCTTTGGATATATTCTGTTTCTCTATTTTAATTTCCATGATCACATTAATGGTTCTTTGATTTTTTGGATGTGGCATGAAAGTATTTGGTGTTTATGTCTCCCCTTTTTAGCCAGGTTTTCTCGACTTCTATCTCTCAATACAATTATTCTCTCTCCAATTTCTTTGTGTAGCTTTTAATTCTGCACTCACCTTCAGATAGTCTTCTTGAAACATGCCATATCAAATACCTTATTTAGAGTACTCCATTTCTTTCCACTTTCTTTCTCTTTCAAATATATTCTTGAAAACTTCTCTATTCCATTTTTTACCTTTGTTTTTATTGCCTGTAGCTTTTTCATAAATGTGAAACAGGGCGTTCCCTTGAACTTACATTCCTTCCACCAAGATTCTAGGAGTAGGATGAGGCTCTCTTCTCTCTACCACATGCTTTCGAATTTGAAGGATCTTTTTGTTTCTTTGGTGCCTATTTGTATCCTTAGTGCAACCGAATAGTGGTCTGACACCGAGATTGGCAGAATTTTTGCTCCCATTATGACTTCTCCATCCATCCAGTTGGTAGAGATGAAAAATCTATCTAATCTCTCTACTATGTTGGTGAATCTTAGTCTTCGATTGGTCTAGGTGTAAGTTCCATTGTGTGGCTTACAATCTACTCCATTTATTTCTTCCACAAAATCTTTGAAGTCTTGCATATTTCTATTGATTTTCATTACGCCACCACTCTTTTCTACTAGATCAGTGATGATGTTGAAATTTCCACCAATTATGTAGTATTAGTCAATAGTTTTCTTGATTCTATTGCTAATTGAGTTCCATATTTTCTTCTCTTCCTCTATCTTGATTGGACCATAGGCATTAAACAAATTAAAAGTCAAACTTCCATCTGAGACCTTGCATTCCATCTAATTGTTTTGTGCATGTTTGTGGCTTATTGAACATTTTTTGCTTTTCCATAGTATGGCCAATCCTCTCGCTATCCCATTGGCTTCTTGGAACAGTCCTTCCCAAGTTTTGCATTATTTTAAGAATTTTTTATGCTTCTTGTATATTTAATTTAGTCCCCTAACATTCCATGTGAGGATCTTCATTTCCCTCCAAGGGAGGGTTTTCCTCCCTTGGATATTAGAAAACTGGAAATGCATTTCAAACCTTTTTCTGCTTCCTCCTCACGTTTTTATTTATTCGTTTTCCTCCCTCTCCCTTTTTAACTTTTTCCCAAGGCCCTTGCTGCTGTTTGCTTCCTCCTCACGTTTTTATTTATTCGTTTTCCTCCCTCTCCCTTTTTAACTTTTTCCCAAGGCCCTTGCTACTGTTTGGCTTATGCTTCTTGGGTCTATCATATCTAACTCATCTAGCTCTATTGGGTCTTCTTCATCGAGCAGGTTGTGATATTCTGGTTCCTCTCTTTCAGGGCTTAAGGGACACTCCACATTCCCTATTAGTATTTCACTATTAATGTTCACTACTGTGTTTGGTTTTTGCCTTTTCCGTTTCAACCACATTTTTTGTTTGGCTTATTTCTTTTGTAGTCTCATTCTTGTTAATTGGTATTACTTTGCTTTGTATGTCTTGTTTTGGCTCTTTATTACTCACTTTCCTTCTCCACACCAAATTCTGGGAAGGCAAGTTCTTTGGAGGCGTCTTTGTCTCTTTCTTTTTTCAATCCTTTTCGCTATGCTTCCTACTGCAACATTTGAGGAAGTAGTATTTGGCTTCTTCTATTTCAATTCCTTGCTTCCATTGCTCCCCTTTTACACTCAGTATTATATCTCTTGGGATCTTTCTTACTGCTGCGATTTGAATTCTGGCATAAATGCTTGAGTCACTATCAAAGAGGTCCGCATCAATGTCAGATAGGGTTCCCAATGTTCGGCCAATCTTCTCCAAACATCCCTCTGACCAATATTCCAGTGGCAAGCTATACAGTCTGATCTAAATTGGCCTTTCATATGGTTCTATCTTGAGGAGATTGAAGTTGGGGCTCCATTTTTGCATGTATAGAAGGCTCCCCTCCATCTCCCATTGTCCACTTTGCAGGACTCTTTCTCTTTCTTCCTCCGTGGCCACAACTGCAATGAAAAATCCTTTGGGAAAAAACCTGACCAAAGTAGGAGTTTTTCACATCTTCTCAATCCATTCCCTGATCTTCTTCATCTCAAATCTTGACCTCCAATAAATTTGCATATGATAGCCGCATCTTCTAGTATCCGTGTGTCTTCCTCTACTTCCTCTGTCAGATCAATTGTTTGAAACCTCGAGTCTACCGAGGTTTTACAGTAGTTTAGGGTTTTTGTCGTTTCTTCTTCTTTTTAACCTATGTCTAGCTCCAGGTTTTCCATTCTCTAACTTTCTGTCAGCCATTTTCACCAAGTTTGCACCTGTCAAATGTCAGTGTAAAATTAAGATACTCACCCGCTCCTACAAAATGTTCACAAAAATTGTTAGTAATAGATAACATTTAATGCTACTTTTTTCCTTTATCTGCGGGATTTATTTTGCCGAAATTGGTATTCGTTCTCTAATTCACACTTTCTTCCTTTATTAATTTGCAGTTTTACAGATTTCATAGATTCGCTGACGAAGTTTCGCAAGAAGAGCTTATTTATTTATTTATTATATATTATTATTATTATATATTCAAAATTATTTAATATAAATATACAATTATTATAATTAATAATTAATATATTTTTATATACTACAAATTAAATTAACACATAAAAAATCTAATAGTTTAATTGAACTTGGGAGAGAAAGCAAGAGAGAGGAGAAAAAAGAAAGAGATAGAGGGGTAGACACTTCCATATGGAGAGAGGTAAAGATAGAGAATGAGAGAAAGAGAGATTTAGATAGATAGATAGCGAGAGAGACATAGAGAAAGGTAGAAAGAGATAAAGGGGATAGCTCGAATGAAATAGATAGACATATATCTATTGAACTATCTCTACCTCTCTCCCCCCTTTTATCTATATCTTATTAACTCCATCTCTCCTACTCTCTCTCCATCCACATCTTTCTCTACCTCTATCTCTCCATCTCTCCCTATTTCTCTATCCTTTTCCCTATCCCTCTCTCATGTCACCCTCTATCTATATCTCTCCCTCTCCACACACTTGCTTCTCTCCCTCATCTCTCTCCCTCTCTTCTCTATAACTCCTCCTTAAAAGCTTCCCCCCCTCACCCTCTCTCTCTCTCTCTCTCTCTCTGAACTGCCTCCCCTATGTCTTCCATCTCTTTTTTGCCTCTCTTTCTATATCTCTCCATATTTCTTCTTCCCATCTCTCCCTCATCTCCATCTCTCTCTACCCCTCTCTTTCCCCTCTTTTGTGCCTTTCTCTTCATCTATCTCCCTCTCTACCTATTGCCAACATAGCATGTTCCTATTGTGGTAATGGATCCTATAAGTGAATCATAGTTAATTTAAAAGTTATCATCTCCATGAGACCTTTGTTTCCTGGCTCATTTGATAAATGGACCACACTTGAATGTGTAAAAAAAAAATAGACCAAAATTTTCCCTAATTGACGTTCTAAACCTCTTCAACATGCACATTGCCCACCAAGATGTGATTGCTAGTTATTATATATTAACAGATACTATATTTAAATTAAAATTATTGTATATAATAATTAATAGATATATATTTAATTTAAATAATAAATTTAGCTTCAAAATTTAATTTGAACTTTAGTGGATGGTATAATACCTCCAATTAAATTGTTAAATTTCTTATAACTTAATTTAAATAATAGTATATGTTAAAAATATATTATACTTATTATTTTAGTATTTTTATTTAACAATATATAATAAATAATAATAAATATGAGATATATATTATATAATTAAATTACATAAATAAAGATTAAACATATATTATATGCAATCTTTTAATTTAATAAATATGAAAAAAATAACTATAATTATTAAATATATTTTTTATATATAATATTAATATTGTAATTTTTAATTTCGATATTATATATAATATAGTAAACATATATTATAATAAAATATATTATATGTAAAATTATTATTATTTAATAAATATACTAAAATAATTATAATTATCATATATGTTATTTTATAATATATATTGTTAGCAAGTTCTATAAATAATATAATATAATTACGTTGAGAGACATCTTACAATGGCATTTTGTGTGTTAAAAAAAAACTCTACCTTAAATCAAGGAGAGTTCTTGAAATCATCACCCTTCAATTATTTATAAATTAATTTCTCCAAAATAAAAGCAATGTGACATACTTATCTGCTGAGGTGGCAACATGGCATAATTATCTACAGGAATATAGGCCTTATTTTTTATGCATGTGTATTTGAATGGGAAGATAGGATGTGGGGTAGTTGTAAAAAACTGTCATTGAGGGTTCTTTTGGAAATATGAGGTTTTGACCGCTATTTGATTGTCGTTCACTTTGAAAATTATCGCATGAAATCAACGGACTCGAAGAAAGATAGTTCAACGAAATATCTATTTAACGATTCACCTCTTCCCTTTATCTTTATCTGACCTATCTTCCTACTTTCTCCATCCATTATCTTTACTCTATCTTCCATCTTCCCTTATTTTCGACCGCCTTTATCCCTTCTTCCATATCATCTTCGACGACGCCCTTTATCTTCCTCTTTAGACCTCGACCTTCTCTCTCTCTTCTCTCTATATATATATATATATATATATATATATATATATATATAGTATATATATATATATATATATATATATATATCTTCCTCTCTATCTCCCTATCTCTCTTATCTTTATCTCTCCCTCTAACTCTATCTCTGTATCTATAGACATCTCTCTCTCTCTCTCTCTCTCTAGAAAACATAAGGTGGTAGTACCTTTTGATGTAAGCAAAGGGTTTGGTGAACATTTTTGCATACAACAATAACTTCAATAGATCATTTCCTAAAGATATTGGTATGCTGTCTAAGCTGGTGCATCTAAACTTCAGAGGAAGCTTTATACTTCTAAAGCTTTAGACATTTTTGTACATGTTGTTCTACCTAGATTTAGACTTATAAAAATCAAAATCCCTAATAAGTTTCATATCTATGGTGTATTTGTAGTGGGTAGTGATATTTGAAGAGAAAAAACATTGGAGATATTCTAAGTAGATTATGCTGAAGGGTGATTAGTAGATTTTTTTGGTTATGGACAAGGATGAAGGCGGTTCAATAGTATTCATATTCATTTCCATTTTTGTCTTTCATATGGTTATATTCTTTTTAGACCATACTTCATTATTGAGAAACTCTCCAAATGTTTCCAAGATTTCTGATAGAATACATTTTTTTTGAGTTTGCATACAATATTTTGTTTTGAAATAAATGTTTCATAGAGCTGCTCTAATTTCATGTTATTCAAAACTCGTTAAAGATGAATGAAAACTATTTCCACAGTCTAAAAAATAAATCTTCAAAAATTGAATCTAGATATGACATGCAAGTTGGATTTATTTAAAGATCTAGATGTCCTTTCCAATAGATATCCTATCTTCTTGATATAGTTGGTGATCTACTCTTATGTGATAAAAATATCTCATTTGGTATTTTCATTTCACTTTTTAGTCACAAGAGAGAAAAAATATAAAAAGGTGTATGTAATGGCGATAATCTCTATATTCATGCTTTTAGCACTTGCCCCTTTGACATTCAATGACGACTCCATGATTGTATGTTCTAAGCATAATTTTTTACTGTCATGAAAGTGTATTTTACTATTGTTTTCCCTACTTTATAAAAATATTAGTGGTGACATTCAAAGTATGGTCATTAATGGGAGGGAAAATTTGTTTCAAAACACCGTGCATCCAATGTTGAATTAACTTTTACATTACTTTTGACTATTGGATTAGTTTTATTTATTAAATTAAATAATAATATAATTTTTTTAGAGTTGTGACATTTGAGCAGTAAAGGAATTAACATTAGATCACATTGGCTATTGAATTCATTACACAATAAATCTTAATGAATTTTATACATAAAATGGGATGCCACATACACATACAATATTGAAATACTCTTTTAATATAAACTAACTCATTATAATTAACTTTCAAGTTAATTTATTTTAACAATCAATTTAATTATTAAAAATATAATAAAATTTTATGATGATGATTTATCTTCATATTACTAGAATTATTAGGATTATAAGGGTGATCCCACAATAGTGGTTTACAATTTTTGGCCAAACTGGACACTGATATTTTTTTTTTAACAAAATCTTCACATTCGGGCACCTATAGTGATTAAACCGTGAGGAATTTGAAGATGATGCAGACTAGAGTCTTGTCACATTTTGTCTGTAGATTCTAAAAATATTTTTTTCAATTTTTTTGGAATCAGATTGCACTTCTTTTTCCATCTCTCACGAAAATTGGTTTTTTTCAAAAAACAACATTTTTTAAAAGTGACTCACACCGTATAACGCATAACTTTTTTTCCTTTAAGGATAAAATTCCAATTCTTTCAAATTTAGATTTGTAACTCCGATATCTAGTGCTTCCACTTGGTTAGATAGTTTTTTATTGAATATTTTTTCTTTAATCAAGTTTCAAAGTCAAATCAATTACAATTCAAACATAACACTACCGTATAATGCATAACTTTTACTGTATGTATCGAATTTTTTTTTTTTTTTTTTTGGATCAAGGACTCCAATATCTCTGTGCACTCCATATTTTTAAATTTTTTTTCATAATCTTCTATTTTTCCACTCTTAACAGAGAGTTTTGTTTTCGGTGAAAACCTATATTTAATAAAACTTAAAAAACAAATAGATAATATAATCAAAACATATTAAAATTATATTCGTTGGATAGCTCGTTTTGAGGGAAACTTGATACTAGTTGGGTTTTTGAGATCTCCTCTATTTTCATTCTCAAATTGAGCTTCAAAGTGCAAAATTCTAAGCAATTTTGGTGCCTCAAGGGGCAAATGAAAATGTGGGTTCTACTAACAAAAATAATGTCTAATCAATGGTTCAAGGGGGTTCAATCAACCCACATAACATAGAATTAAAAAATGTATTTTAAAAGGGTTCGACCGAACATTCTAAAGATGTTCGGTCGAACACTTGCTTTTAAAAACTAATTTTTAATATTAATATAAATATTAATTATATTCTTTTTAAATTTGATGGCCATATGACCGTATTTAGAGATTTTTGTTGTAGAATACAATCAAAATTTTAAGAAGATTGTATTAGATAAAAGGAGATATTTTTGATAGACTGTCAAAATTTATATAGAATTATAATGATATATATGTTTGATTTATATATAATTTTACATACACTAAGGTATATCATAATGTTGTAAGGGCACCCTTGAATAGATAACCATCATTAAAAA
>VDFB02155997.1:0-53818 GCA_007258455.2 Sequoia sempervirens | reverse complement strand
CTCTTCATCATATGTTTCTAAAACAACTAGTGGCACTGTATCCCATTTACCAACATATCCAAGTTCTTGATTGTTGCATGCATAATCAGAGTTTCCCTCAATGCACTCAGTGCAAAAACAAGAGTAATCCCTTGTGTCTAACATCCATCCATGGCGACTATCTGAACTCCTTTAACACAATGCAAAGACTTTGTTTTTCTAATTCTCTTGCATTCATAACATCGATCTTCATCCACACCTGATACATATGTACACAACAAAACTTATGTGAAAAAAATATGTATATATATATTTTAAATTTAAATAACCAAATTTTGATTTAATGTAATTTATACATACCCGAGCATTCTCCCAAAACACTTTTATGTGGAATGTGCTTCTTGTTCTTGAAGATGTGCTCACCACATTTGATGCAAAGTGTTTCTTACACCATTCAACAACATCATGTGCATTGTCTAGACGATCTTCTAGATAACTCATTTGATGCTTTCTTAAAGCTCGTTTGATGCAAGCTCTTGCTCCATCATGCTCACCCTTTCCATGCCCACTCTAAAAAAAACTCCAAACATGTGGTATTTTGTAGATTTTATGATATCTACAAAGTGCATAGAATGGTCATGAAGATTTGAATTGTGCCGCACATCCATCTGACCATACAAAATTATTTTCAAATTTCACACCCCTACTTCTCAAATTCTCAAAAAATATTGTAAAACAATGTTGGACAAAAGTGTGTTATGCCTTTATCATCACTATTAGTGAAAGTGATATTCTTTTTTAATGACTCGCTTCATCCGTATCTCAACACCATCCAATTCTAATGCATGTCGATAACACACATGAACCATAATAGTGACCGCTTTGAAAAGTAATACTCATTGAATCTCCTTTTGATGTACAAAGGAGTAATTTTCTCAAGAAGTCAACTACATCGATAGAACTGCTCCATGTGGGAAAGTATCTCTCAATGTTTGGAATTGTTGTGGCTTGCCACTCTAGCAAAAATGAATGATGTATGTATGGTCGTATCAATTTTTGAAATCTTTCCATAAATTTTCCAATGGGATTCTCCTCTTCTACATAGTTCAACCTTGTGGATTCTTTTCCAAAATTTGTTTGCAATTTTACATACTTGTACCTGTGTAAGTAAAATATGTGAATAATTAATAAACCACACTTGATCAATGAAACATTACATCAAAGAGAATCCAAATAACTTGATTTATGAGAAATTGAAATAAATAAACTCTCTAAAAACAGTACTTACCTCTTGCAATTTACTGTCTTTGTTATGTCAGTATCCTCAATTCTTGAACGTAAATTTAGCCAAATTTTCACGCCTCACAAATTCCTTTTATGCAGTTTATTTGAGGTCCATTTTCATGATCACATAATATAGACTTTATGAACAAACTTGCCTATTTAGGAGGTGCATTTTGAAACCCACATCTTTCTTATCTCATCTTTCGAAACACCTAATAGCAGAGATCAAATTTAATATGATAACGACAACAACAAGTTTCAAAAAACTTGTTTATCTTCACATAATATGGCTTTAACCTTTAAAACATTGTTTGCCCAATCTTTATATGAGGATATGCATTACAAAAGTTCATATACATCTCAAATTGTGTTGTCTAGCCAATGTTTGATATGATTTTCATAAATATTAGGTCCAATCCTGTATCTCATAACATCTCTAGTATTTGATGATGGATGAGTTTGATCATGTCAAAAACCTGAGACCAAGTTCCTAACAACATCTTCAATCCTGTCAAAATGAGGAGCTCTACACATAATTTCCCAATTGCCTTCTAAACTCTCATCCAAAAACTTTCTCTTTTTCTCATATTTTATCAATGTGGTTCTACTATAACCAATTTCAGTTGAAAGTGTTGACATTTTTCTTTTTCTTGCTATATCTTGATGTACAATAGATGTCAACATCACCCTTCTTGTAGTGGCCTTATCCACAGTTCGAGATCCTTTCCCAATGGAATCTAAACCTTTTTTAACATTTTGAACAATATCCTTTTGTAATCCCATGTGTTTCTTCTTATTTGATACTGAATGTACACCCAACAATTGTAATGACTCTTTGAGCTCATCATGAAGAAGTAAACGTGATAAAAATTGGGTTTCAAGTGTATCAAGATGATTGAAATGATGATTAATCATTCCATTTATAAATTTAGTCGATGACCTCTCTTTCTCTCTTATTATAAGAACATTTGGCATAATATTTGAGTTTCTCCATATCCATTTCAAGTAAATGAATTAAATTTCTATGAAATTTAGCTTCCCTGCTTCTCAGCAGCTAGTTTTATATGCTCATCCATACGGTAGGAGGAAGTGATCGACCCCTCTCAACATGCATTGTTTGAATTTGTGCCTCCTCCTATCTTCAAGGACCATGCATTCTTAGAGCAAATTCATTTGATTGTCATCTGGAATTTAGCTCTAATTATGAAAACTTCACCTTGTTAAGCCTTCCACACATGTGTCACAAAATATTTTGCAAACAAGAGAGAAGTGAGAGATGATGTTATTTAAAATATATAAGTGAAGTTTTATGTATGCAAGCAAACAAATTGATAAAACATGATGAGCTATAAATTGAAAGTTTGTGCTAGTTTTATATGCTCATCCATACCAGTAGAAGGAATTGATCTTGACCCCTCTCCAACAAGCATTGTTTGAACTTGGGTCTCCTCCCTAACTTCAAGGTCCATGTGTTCTTCAACGGATTTGTTTGATCCAATATCTAGATTTGGCTCTACTCCTGCTTGAGGAATCCCTAGAGCATAAAACATAAAAATAATTTGAGAACATTGAAGTGATGAAAATAAAATATGAAAGACACGAAACACTGTAAATATTGAAACAAAAAGAATTGGCTTAAGGAATTGGAGTCAAGGATCATATAAACATTGCAGCTTGCATGACCAAGATGACTTGAGGATATTTAAAAGTATTTATAGTCATTCAAGTGCAATGATGGTTATAAACCTTCAAAGTAAAAGTACTAAACACACACTTGAGAGTGAGAGAGAGAAGAAACAAGCATGTACCTTGTTTCTTTCTATGATAATTTTCCAAGTTTTGTGCACGCCTCTTATGTTCTTCTTTTGACAATTTTTCGTTCAGACACATTTTTTCTTTTTCTTTTTTGTCCCATTTTCTTCTTCAACTTGTAGATGACTCAAAACTAAAGTCCTCTACCAACTTAGTTAAATTATCCTCCAAATTTTGCCTTGATTGATAAAAAAGAAAAGTTGTCGAGCTCCAATATTTTCCTCCCTGATAAATGTGAAAAAACTTCTCCAAAATCTACACTCCAAGTGAATCAAAATTATTCAAGTGTACATGGAATAGCTAGATCCTAGTTTAAATAAATCAAGTAGTAAACAAACAAGTTATTTCATTGTGGGTTGTTGTTGTTATTTAATTCATAGGTATGCACAACATATCTAGTAATTTTAAATTTTGTTAAGTGTCAAGAAATGTATAAATATTAGAATTATAATTTTGAGATTGAATTTTCTTAATTATCTTTGGATTGAATTTCCAAGTTAGTTGTCAAAAATGTATAATAGAGGTATAATTTGGATTAAATTTCTTTAATTATGTTTGAATTGAATTTCAAGTTACTTGTAAAAGCGTATATTATTTCGATATAATTTGAATTAGATTTTCTTAAATTATATTTGAATTGAATTTCAAGTTGTCAAAAGATTATATCTTGTTCTCAACTCAATGGTTCATGTTGCTTAAGTCATTTTTAAAAAAATATTTATTGTGATCAACATGAATGAACTTAATTATAAAATGGCATTGTTTTCCCTAAAATTCTACTAGAGATCAAATGTATATTGAATATAAGGAAATGTAAGTTGTAAGAGATCATAAAATAAGAAAACATGTATGTATATTGAATATTTAAAGCAAATGCATACATATATTACGTGTAAACATGTTTAAACCATAAGCAAACACATGCACATATATGTAAAGGGATTCAATACATATAAACATAACACATATTATAAGCAAAGAGGCAAATGTATGTATATATCATATAAGAAAATATATGTACATATCATAAAAGCAAAATGTAAATTAAAGATCATCAAATGTCGAATACTAAAGATCAAAAAATAAGCAAATGTATGTATATCATATAAGCAAGTAAGTTCTAGAGATCATAAAATATCAAATACTATTAAAGATCATCATATAATCAAATACACATGTGGTAAAGATCATAAATCTAGAATGCATGGCCTAACACGAATGTCTACTCCTAGACGAATGGCCATCTGAATGAGAACGGTCCTGTTCTGATGGATGTGTTGAGCCCTAAAAATAAAATTGTGTACAAGATGTGTTAAATACATATAATTTATATTAAATAAATTTTATGAAAGCTATTTTTAAATGAACTTGTATTTTTAAATATCAATCTAGATCTATGCATACATAAATATATTGCATGTACATATACACATGTGATTATATAAAAATGTAAAACTCACATGTCCACTGATAGCAGATTCATCCATAAAGTCACATCGATCGTGCACACAATCTGGACCAAGGCTAGGAGTGATATGAGGTATGTCCACCTGTAACAATATATATACACATATATATCAACTTACATGAATATCTAGTTAAAAAGAAAATTAAAAAATAATGAAAAAAGAATTGAAACATGCACATGCACACATACATGCACATCATCTGATATCGGATGACCTAAGTCCTATGAAACAGTCGCCTCCACCATATCCACCAAATGATCAAGTGACGAATCAACATCTGCATCCATCTGATCTATCCCATGTCGTGCCATAAATGATGAATGTAGAGGACTATGAAGGTGAGATGGCATCAGTGATGATGAACCAGAACTAATCAACATATCAGTAAAACCCATAGTCTGTGCAGCTACCGTATGAACTGTAGGTGGATCCTGATGCGCACTAGTGCTCGGCTGAGAGTGATGGTATCCTGGAATTGAATGAACTCTATGTCTCAAATGATCTCTAACATGCTCTATACCGATCTAATTGTCTGATGCAATGTGGGCATATGCCTCCAACAGGTCCTTATCCAAACAATGCAAAGTCATGCGTGACATATCTCCTATAAGTGCATCAAACTGTGTAGGAGTAGGGATGTCGGCCACTGTAAAAGGATCTATGGTGGTCCACTGTGCTGAAAATAGTGTGGATCGGGAATGTCTAGATATCAAATACTGACCTACACGATCATCAAATATCCTAGTGGTGGCAGCCGCAATGTCACCTACAGTGTCAATTGCTTCCTTTTGGGAAGCAATGACAACCTCATCTGCTATGGGGGCTAGAGCTGGGGTGAGAGCAGGAGACTTATCACCAACCAATACCCTAAACACTGGGGGTGGTCTATCTGCTCGACGATAGGGGGGCCTATTAGCAATCCTACCACACCCCTGATCAGCATATGGTGGAATGTCCAGGTAGTTAACTTTGAGGCCCAAATGGACCTCAGCTTACAACTGCTGAATAAAATACAATGAAATTTGGTCATTGTTTAGGTATAGACCATGTGCTGCGAGAAATAGTGGGTAGATCAATGAGGCCATAGCATGATCGACACATCTAGTGACCTAGTATCCCCTAACCTTACACACATTTTGATAAAATGGAAAACAAGTGGCTTTAATCATTTCTTTGGTGACATTATCTTGTATTTGTTTAAAAGGAACGTCACCATGTACTTCTTCCCGCATGCAGGAAAGAATAGCAGTCACTCTGTCTGAGGAGTATGCACTAGTCCTCTCAAGTTCATCTTTTGATGAGCATAATAGAAATTCTTGAAGGAAAAAGGTCATCACAAACCATTCGGTTGTGGGCTTCAAAAATTTTCAATGAATGGTTTTCTAATAAAATGTATTAACCAAAATATTCCAAATTTTTATACAATTACTAAAGATGTACAAAATGAGACCTTTACTAAATAAATTTCAAAGATTCATGTAAACAAAAAGTTTGATCGAAATAATATTGTTGTTAAAGTTTTTTTTAATGCATTAAATTCTATTGTAAATAATAGTAAGGAAAAAGATAAAAGAGTTGCTCATAGACTAATAACATCATTAGTAACAAATTAAATAATTAAAAAGGCTCAATTATTAAGGTAAACTTGTCTTGAATTAAGCCTAAATCGTAAAACATTATCAAAAGTACTATCAATAAGATCATGATTAGAAAGTCCTATTGAAAATCATACTTGGGCTTTTAGCAGTAGGCTTCCATGAGTCGATAAGAAGCTAATTAATAGCACATAGGATGAAATTCAACAATTTTGACACTCTAACTCTAGATTTACATATGAGGTTGGAAACAACATTTTTTATACTCTACCTAGGCCATGATTTTGTTATGAGTACGAAGAGTTTATGATAGAAATACATCCATTATTGTTGAGTTAAAAGTAGGTTAAATATTATTTTTCTTAAAAAATCACTTTTATATAAATGTAGGTGTTTTGGAGAACAAAGCTATAGTATGAATAAGTGATTGACATCGATGGCTATAAATTTCAAGGTGGGGACATTCAATATAATTCATAAGGTGTTATAATATTAAATGCTTTCATTGTTTAGTTAGTTTTAATCAATGTTGTATGATTTATTAAACATTTTTTTAATATTTAAATGTAGGTGTTTTGGGGAGTAGCAGTGATAGATCTAGCTCATTGAGAAAGGATATAGGTAGAGAGGAGGAGTGACCTTGACAAGGATTGAGACATGGATCACCTTAGGGTGGTAGATATGAGTGGAACATATCCATAGAGAAGGATAGGCGAAGAGGATAGATATAGAAAAATGTGATCAACATAGATTAAATAACAAATAAAGCATAAATCAAATACTTTAATAGTATAAAATATAAAATGTAACCGAGCATTTGTGGGTTTGCATCCCACCAAGCATGTCAATTTGTAAGCATTGAATTTAAATAAATGAGACATTGAGGAAAATAAATGTAGACTTCAAATTGAATTAAAAAATCACCTCTAATAGAGTGAAAAGATGAATTACACAAAAAATGAACTAAAATTATAATGAAATACATATTGACAAATGGATATATCTTGCAAATGATAAAACATTTATTGCCCAACTAGATAAAATATACTTGCTCAAAATTGAGACGATAAAATGATGGATTTGATCTCAATTTATAGATTTTTTATATGATGGATAAATTGCTAGGATTTGATCATGTATCATGAGTTTAAAACCCAATTAAAATGTGGCTACTATTATTACCTAATTAACTAATTTATTTATTTAATGAAATTTCTTAATTATTTTGATCAATGAATTGATTGAATTATTTTCAATTTTTATCTAATTTGATTAAATATGTTAAATAATTTGATTGATATATAAACTAATTTATCATAATTTTCATTGAATTATCTAGGAATAATATATTTACTTGGATTTATTTTAATTTATTTCAATATTTGTGAGAGAATGATTCATTTAAATATTTGGTTAATTTATTCTACTCGAGTAACAATGGAGGCCGATTTGATCAATAGGAAAGCATTCATCCCATCCCAAAAAGGGAGTACATTTAGAGTTTGAGACTTTTTTTTCAAAATGCCGAAGAAAATTTTCAAGATTGATTGTTGGCATGTGGAGTTAGTAATTTGGGTGACCATAGGTGACCAAATTCTATATGAAACTCTCTAGTTAATGTCTCTCTCTTAGGTAGTGTCTTTATTTTTGTTTAATGCTATGGATCTTCAAAATTATGGTTTAGTTGCTTAGTTTGTAGTGGATTATGTTTTATAAGTTCTTTTTGGACCATTCCCTAAACAATGCCATTCAAGATGATAACTTACATAATGAAAAATATTTTGTTGGGTATTTGTTTAGACACAAAGTTTTAAAGGAAAATTCTAGTTTCCTTTGTGTTTGAATTTCTTTGAAATGAACCTTGCAAGAATGGGATGAATCTTTAGTGGATAATACAATCAATGGACATAAAATAGAATTGAGCGCTCTATTGTATGGAGAAACAATGGAGGCACATAAGGAAATGTTGTTTCTCCTCACTCATGTCCCTCACCCTCTGCTAGTTTTTGCTATATATATGTAATATATGGGCACTCAAAAAATATGTAATATATGTCTTCTTTTTAGGTTTTTTTTCATTTATGGTAGGTTTTCTTAATCAATTTTGTCTATATATGATTGCTACAATCCTATTTGATGGGTCTCTTGGTTTTGTCCCTACACCTTCATGATTTGTGGGTTGACATGCCCTTCTCTATTTTGTACTTTACTATGGAAATTTTTACAATAAATATTTTAATTAGTTTAGGCCTTGATCGTTTTAGGTCTGAAAAGAAAAATTAATTTGATTTTGATAAAGTGTAGGAATTAAGGTATCATGAATTTTGTTAATAAGTGGATGTTAGGTGTTCGGGTGGGGACCATGGTATGGATATGAGTGTATGTGAGATTTAGTGTCTACAAAATCCAAAGGTAAATCAAAATATTATAAACATCAAACTTTTTTTGGAAGGATAATATAAAACCAAATCTAAACACAATATAAACATTGTAATCACAACCATACGTACTATATATATGAGATTGCATACAACCATGTGTAAAATTTACAACCATGTAAAATTTATTCATATGTTGTTTATTAAGAAAAAATGTCATAAATTATATTTCTAGAAATAAAAAGGACTACAAATATGGAGGGAAAAAATTAAATAATCTCAACATAGCAAGGATTTTACAAAGTGATAGATAATTTTCTCAAAAGAAAAAGGATGTGTTGTACACAAGACAACAAACCACTTTTTCATGTTTTTTGATGTCTAAATTGAGATGCACGATTATTTTAAAATGTTCACATGCATCTTAAAGTGGAAAAAAATGTAATGATAAAATTTGCATATCCATATTATTCCTATTGTATTTTTTGCCTCATTTTGAATATATATATATGTGGTGCAATATTGTGCAAAGTGGTAATAATTCCCCTAGAGTTTATGACCTATGATATAGACATAAATCAAACACTTGAACTCCATTTTTTCCTTACACACATCTTATCAAAGCATTTTTTTGACACATATCCACATATCCACACATCCACTTTTCCTAATGAATCTTATGTGTATGTCTAATGGTGGCATGTGGAAGGATAAATATGGCTATTGAAAACTTTACCATTATCTTGACAACTAATTATGGCTATATGATTATCTTATTGTAATGAACCTAAATTCATTCGATAGATATTAATGAAGTTGAATTAGGAAGCGTGGATTGTATTTTATTATACACATTTTACGTTTAAAAATATGGGTCTAATTTTTGCGATATTGAAAGTTAAATTTCTTCAATAGTATATCCAAAGTATAGGGATATATTAGTGGTAAGAGTAGTGTAGGATAAAAAGGAGAATGTATAAAGAGGTGAGGGTCTAGAAAGGTAATGACATGGTAATGGAAGGAGAAGTTACACTATAAGGTTAGATGGAGAAAGCATAATGATTTTATAGGTATCATCATGCTACTAGAAATTACTCCATATGAATCACATGTTGGTGATACTACTATAAGGGTATGCACATGAATATTTTATTGTAAATGATATTATTATCAAATAATATAATTGGTTCATGTTTTTGGTTATTGGATTTTTCTTCAAAGAGGATTTTCCCATGTACATAATTATGTCATAAATTTATAATTTATACATTTTTCTTGTAACTAAAATAAAATCTATTTTGCATATTTATCTCTTGATAGGTTAATATGGACATTTTTAATGTTACAAATGATACAATTTGTGGTTCTATTTGAACTTCATAATTTTATATTGTTTGTTTCCATATGCTATTAAGTTCTTATATATGTTTCACTTGGTCTTTCCATTTAGGAGCAGGGTATCCATAGCTTTGATTGTTCAAATGGGAAGGCATATTTCATTTACACAGAACATAAAAATGTATGCAAAATGGAGAAGCAAATCCAATTTGAATTCAACAAATTTGAAAACATTTTAAAAACTTCCAAACAAATCCAATTTGAGGGTGATCCCACAATAGTGGTTTACAATTTTTGGCCAAACTAGACACTGAAATAAATTTTTTTAACTAAATCTTCACTTTCGAGCACCTATAGCAGCTAAACCGTGAGGAATTTGAAGATGATGCAAACTAGAGTTTCGTGACATTTTGTCTATAGATTCTAAATATATTTTTTTCAAAATTTTTGGAGCCATATTGCACTTCTTTTTCTATCTCCCTCAAAAACTAGTTTTTTTCAGAAAACAACATTTTTAAAAAGTGACGCTCACCGTATAACGTATAATTGTTTTTCCATGAAAGATAAAATTCTAATTCTTTCAAATTTAGATTCATAATTCTGATATCTAGTGCTTCCACTTGGTTAGATAGTTTTTTATTAAATTTTTTCTTTAATCAAGTTTCGAATTCAAACCAATTATAATTTCAGACATAGCACGACCATATAACATAACTTTTTTTGTATGTGTGAAATTCAATTTTATTTTCTTTGTTGGATCAATGACTTCAATATCTGGTGCACTAATATTTTTAATTTTTTTTTTAATAATGCTATTTTTCCACATGTGTAGAACAAAAGCTTGATTTTCGTGAAAAACCTACATTCACGAAATAAAAATAAATATAATAATTAAATTAAATTTATTTAAAATTATACTTTTTTGGAAGCTTATAATAAGGACTACATACAAAAAATAAATTTTAAATGAATTCATTTGATCCCCCAAAAGATAAATCAAAAGTGGTTTTTTATCAACATTTTGATAGGTGTAAAGGAGACTCTGTTATAGGTATGGTTTAAAACTAGTGGGGTTCTATCCAAGGGGTTTTGATTTAAGGTAGTTTGATCAAACCCTCTTCAATTTGAATTCTTTAAATGGAACCTTTTAAGGCTTAAATCATTATATTTTCTAAAAATATGTCATTTCAACAAAAATCAATTCCTCCCATAAATTGTAAACCAGCTTTGTGGGATCACCCTTGAAAACATTTTAAAAACTTCCAAACAAATCCAATTTGAATTCAACAAATTTGAAAAAAATTGCATCTAGGGTTTTGAAATTTAACATATCAATGCATTTTAAACTCTAAAAAATTCGAATTTCAAATACCTGGTGCTCGTTATGGAAGTTTAGGCTGATGAAGTTTGGAGAGACCAAGTTGAAGTTGTGTTTGCCAGAAAGAAGAAATGAGTTCGCTCGCCGTCATAGTCTCGGTTCGCCGCACGCAGGGAAAGCACTGGCAATTGTAGAAAGTGACAGTCGAAATGAGAGCTTTTGGTTTTTTTGTCATATGCAAAGGGGTTCGGTTGGTTCGACCGAACCCATTAAAATAAGGGTTTTTCCCATTAGGGTTTGGGGTTCGGGCGAACAAGGGGTTTGACCAAACCTTTCGGTCGAACCATATGGTTCGGTCGAACCCCTTGATTTTGAGGAAAAGGAAAAAACCGAAATTTCCTTCCTCATATAAATTGTAAACCACTATTATAAAGGCACCCATAATAATAAGCTTATCTTAATTACTAACTTATTATAATTAACTTATTTATAATTAGGCTTAGGTTTTAATAATACACATTAATATTATTACAATAAATAATTATTAATAACAAATTTAGTAATTAGGGTTATTGTTAAAAGGTTTATAATAAATTATTAGTAATTAGGTTAACTAAATAAGTTGATTTAATATATTAGTAATTAATAATTTAATATGATAATAAATTAACCTTATTATTAATTATAATTATAATATTAATAAAGTTGATTAATTTCAAATTATGGTTAACTTATTATAATTAACTATAATAACAACTTATTATTAGCTTATTCTAAACTATAAGATATAGAGTAGAGGAGATGGAGGGGGAGATGGAGTGAATAAGATAGAGAGAGGGAGACATTTCTAGAGATGGATGGGAAGAGATAGATACAGAGGTAGAGATGAATATAGAGCCATAGAAGAAGAGTGAGAAAAATAGATAGAGGTAGAGATGAATATAGAATAAGAGAGAAAGAGGGAGGAAAATAGATAGAGATATAGAGATAGAGGGAGAAATAAAGATAGAGAGAGATAAAGAGATAGAGGGGAGAGATAGAGAGTGATAGATAAAGAGATAAAGAGAAAGAGAGAGAGATAGAGAGATATATGGTGAGATAGAGTGATATAAAAATATAGATATAAGGAGATATAGAGAGAGGGGGAGAGGGAGAGAGATAAAGAGAGAAAAATAGAGTGAAGTAGAGAAAGACAAATAGAGATGGAGAGGGAGATAGAAATAGAGAGAGATATATGGGAAGAACAAGGGAGAGAGAGGTTGAGATATATGTAGATGGGAGAGAGAAGAAGAGGGGGGAGAGGGAGAGGGAGAGATTTAAATAGAGGGTGATATAGAGAGATAGAGAGGGATAGGAAAATAGATAAAAAGATAGGGAGATAGATAGTTAAAGAGATATATGTAGAGTAGGATATGGATAGAAAGAGATAGAGAGATGAGTGAGAGGGAGATAGAGTGAGAAACAAAGATAAAAATAGAGTAGAAGAGATGGAGGGAGAGATGGAGTGAATAAGATAGAGAATGAAGAAGGGGGGGAGAGGGAAAAGATATATATGTATAGGGATAGAGATAGAGAAATAGATGTAGAGAGATATAGATAGAAAGAGATAGAGAGAGGAGTGAGAGAGAGAGAAAGAGATAGAGCTAGATGTAATGAGGCATAGATAGAGAGGGGAAGGGAGAGATTGGGAGATAGAGATAGAGGTAGGGAAGGAGAAATAGGGAGTGTGTATATGAGTGAGAGAGATATGGAGAGGGATATATGTTTACAAATAGATAGAGATAGAGGGAGAGGGGGGAGAGAAATAGAGATAGGAGAGAGAAATAGAAAGAGGGAGTGATAAGGAGAGACAGAGAGATAGGGATAGAGATATAGATATAATTTGGGAAATATAGAAGTGGCGTGAGAAAGATAGATAAACATATAGAGAGAGCAATGGAATGAGAGAGAAAGAGGGAGAGGGAGAAATAGAGATAGGAGGGAGATGATGAGAGAGGGGGAGATGTAGAGATAGAAAGATAAAATAAAGGAAGTGATATAGATAGAGAGGTAGAGAGGAATATATAGAGGGGGAAAGAGAGAGATATAGGTGGTGATTGAGAAAAGCAGTAGAGAGGGGGTAGAGGTAGAGAGATAGAGATAAGGTGGGAGGAAAAGGGAGTGTATGTAATATTGTAATATTATGCTAAAAATAGTTACATTATTAAATATATATAATAATAAGTATTATAGAAATTTTATTAAATTTCTATTATTTGATGTTTAGATAATATTATAATATTATTTAGTTTAATGTAATTTTTAAAATAATTAAATTTATAGAAAACTTATTTTTAGAAATAATAAGCATAATATATTATAATTTTAAAAATAATTCAAATGTACTATAAATATGTTAAACAAAGTAATCAAAAAATTCATTTTTTGAAAATGACATATCTCGACGTTATTTATATATGTTATTTTATAAGATAGATATGCTATATCATTTAATAAGATATATCTTGTTGAATTAACTCCTTGAAATTAATATATCTTATTGATTTAACTCCTTGAAATTGATATATCTTGTTGAATGATATATGCATTTAATAACTATTGACACTCACTATTATATCAATTTTCAAGGAGTTATCTTTTAATAAAATAAATATATTGTTATTTATCTTATGAAAAGATAAAGTCTCTCAATAAATTTAATAAGAGATATATAAATAACATATATAAACAAAAATTTATATTTATCTATCTACATTCACTATAGCCCAAATAGGGTACAAACACACGATGTATATATTATTGTCATTTTGGATTCCTACAATTGATATCTCTCGACATTTTATATATAGACTATGTGATAGGATAGATATGCTAGTATATTATATAAGTATATATTTATTGGATAGGCTATAGAGTGTGAGATTTGAGTCTCAAACAAGTTTCAACTATCGTTTAATGGTAAGAGCCTCCAAAACCTCATTTATCACATAAATATTGATTTGACAACTCGATGGGAACATTCTATTTTCATTTGGAGAGTTTTTTGCTAATTTGATGTCAACTTTCTTTTTTCCATTTGTATTGGTTTATGTTTTAAATCTGTATGTAAATATTTCATAATCAAATAATACTTAATTTCTTTAAGGAAAAAAAATAGATTTGTCTAAGTTTATTTCATTCCATTATTTAGCACTTATTATTAATTGTTTAATCCAACCACATGCAACTAGAATTTGGAGTGTATCCATGCACAAACACATACTCTAACATATTAACATACATAGAATTTTCTATAAATATAATCCTTGAAACTCCTTTAAATGTAAATGCTAATATAAATAATTACAATAGATAATTTATTATCAATAACTATTTTATGATAATCAATAATATATTAATATTTAATTTTGAATTAAATACATTAATTAATAAATTTTAAATTTTATTTTGTAAATAAATATAAAATGTAAAATCTAAATAAAAAAAATATTACAATTTAAAAAATAAAATGTTTCATTAGATATTGTTGATGTCCTTTATTAAATGCATTAAACCTCCAACTTGCTTCAGCGCCTATCTAGGTACTTGTAGACGTACATCTCCCAAGATTTTGTAAGAAAGAAAATCTGACAGCTTTTTCTTTATCAAGAAACCATGTCGGGAAAAAATACAAAAGATGCAGACGGCCCAAATTTTTCCATGTGGGGAAAAAATACAGAAGATGCAGAGGGTCCAAATTTTAATGCTTTTGTCCATTCATATCTCCCAAGATTTTGTAAGATACAAAATCTGCAACTTTTTCTTTATCAAGAAATCATGTCGGAAAAAATAAAAAAAATGCAGGCGGTCAAGCTTAATTCTATCGTCTTGCATGCGTAGACTCTGACAGTTTACATCGTTGATGGACAAAATAGGAAACGCCTTCGGCGTAAACATATCAGTACCACTTGTACATGGTGCGTCGCCAATGATATTACTCGGCCGGCCCCTTATCCCGCTCATTTCTTCATTCTATGTAACAGAACTGCTTTCGATTAGGCAAGCCACCTTTGAATTACTTTCCAGCTAAACATTAGCCGAGACACATGGCGAAAAAAGAGTTTGGCTCAATTCGCTACGCGGTGGTATGTATTTACTAAAGTCTTCTGCTCTGCTTATAGTTAAACCACTGGCATTTAATGTTTTTAATTTGTCTTTACTTGTGTTCCCTCCAGATTGATGCATTTACAGATCAACCATTCACTGGGAATCCTGCTGTAATATGTTTGTTGGAGGAGGATAAGAATACAGAGTGGATGCAAATCGTTGCAGCAGAGTTCAATCTCCCATTGACTGCTTTCCTAAGAAGAAGAGAAAGTACCCATCAAAATGGAAATGCTTCAGATAATGATTCTGAAGAGTTTGAATTGAGATGGTTCACCCCTATAACAGAGGTTAGTAATTTCGCAGTTGGGTTCTTCCTCGTTCACTATTAGAATTTGGGTTGTGTTAAAGACTTGGAGTGGATAGTCCATGTCATTCTGGAATAGTTTAACAGAATGGTCCCATGACATGATTTTATTTTTTGAGTTTGCACGTTGAATCCCCAGTGTTGAATTCCCATATCCACATCTACTGGCCGTGACAAAGAGAGTATAGGGTATATGTTATATACAGTGAGTGTTGGGTGTCCATTTAGGATTCTTTCTTGTTTGAAAAAAAATACATTTTGTAGTAAAGTTACTAGCGGATAGACTACATATAGTGTGAGATTCTCACACCTGCAAATCACTATCGAGTCATCCGAAAACAAGTTTCAACTACCATTTAATGACAAACTAGCTGTTGTTTAATGGT
The DNA here is from genome assembly GCA_007258455.2 of Sequoia sempervirens. Taxonomy (NCBI): domain Eukaryota; kingdom Viridiplantae; phylum Streptophyta; class Pinopsida; order Cupressales; family Cupressaceae; genus Sequoia; species Sequoia sempervirens. The sequence continues at coordinate 37,809 of VDFB02155997.1, read as the reverse complement.
TAAAGCATCCAAAATTTCAGGTAAAAGCCTTTAAAATCTGACTTATCACATAAAAACCAAATCATATTGATTTGACAATTAGATGGGAACATTCTATTTCCATTTGTAGTGTTTTTTGTCAATTTAATGGCAAATCTCTTTTCTCATTTGCATGCTTTATGTTTTTAATTTGTATGCAAATATTTTCCATTTTTTAAAACAAAAAATCTAGATTTGTCTAAATTTATTTTATTCCATTATTTAGTACTTATTATTATTTTTTGTTTAATCTAGCCGCATGCAACTAGATCTGAGCTTGCTACTTAAGAGTGAATACGTGTCATTTATGTTGATTTGATTTGCACTGGCATCCAACATGTGCATTTGTCGGGGAACATCTTTGTGGGGAGACGGAGCAGTAAGGAGTGGTTTCCGCGGTTTCCGCTGCAAATAATGGGGACTATGAACATCACGTGTTCATTGTGACCTGCAGTTTTTATCTCGAATGTACAGAAGGAACAGAAAGGAAATGTAAAATACTGGGAAGCTTTCGTCAGTCATAATCTCTCTAAAGCCATTATCTATAGTGAAGCCTTTAATTTTTTTATTGAAATCGAGAAAAACCAAGTAGTCATAATAGAAGTAACGGAAACCAAAATTCAAACAAATATAGATTTAAGGCAGAAAAAAAAAGGTAAGCTGCTTTTAAAAAAACATGCAGGAGTAAATCACAAAATCAAAGCTAAAATAGTGAACTTTATGCAAATTTCAGAAACGGCATGACGAATTTGTTCTCCATGACACGCACCAGAGGACGAGAAAATATAATTTATTTACCGAAAACCTAACCTCGAAACCCTAGAGCAAAATAGAACTCAAGCTTTTAACCTCCCATGGGCAAATCATCAGCAAATAATCTATTTCCCACAATTGTTGAACCTTGTCCCTTTACAATTTTAATCATACATAAAAAAAAAATCCAGACTTGAAATAAAGCAATACAGCATCAAATACTTACACTATGTTTTCTCCAATGCAAAGCCAAACCAGCCCTCGGATGTATCCGACTGCTTTCCCTTACCATAGACTAGTCCAGTATCCTGTAAATTGCAGAAAATTTTAAATTCTCGACATTTTCATATTATTTTCCCTAAGATTTTTTTCTGTTACCTGAGGATCAGGAATGGGCCGTCGCTTCTCAACATAACGTTCTAAATTTGTCGCCAAAGCAGCCCTGGCCTGAAACAATATAGTCTCCAATTAAAATCAACTGTCGTAAGAAAAATAAAAATAAAAGAAAGGGGAATGATTCAAAGAGAAAACCTCCTAGTCTTTGCGCGTCTCCCGCTCGGGCTTGATCCAAAGGAAGTAAGCAAGTGTGCCGACGACTATCCAAGAGGCCACATTGCTCCCACCTCTTAAATATCCCATCGAATTGGAGACACATGATCTTACATTCCCTACGCTTCTCTTCTCTGCCATTCCATACTTGTGCTGGTGTTCATTAACGTTGCTTCCTCCTATCTGTCCAGTTGTCCAGACTCTCACTTTTGTATTTTTTCAATATCCTGAATTTGTCAGGGTTCAAAAAATCCCGGAAGTACCTACCAATGCCTCTCGTTCACTATGTTTTTACTTCAATTTTTATTATCTATTTAATTATTTTATATTTTATTTATTTTTTAAAGTTTGAGTTTATTTTTAGATTTTTAAATATTTTTAAAATTAATTTTATAAAGCTTATTTGATGTTTTTGTTGACCATTTTTAAATCTAATTTTTAATAGTAAAATTATACTTTTGTTGCAGTAAATACATTAATTTTTCTTGAAAAGATGATATACTAAGCACTGGTGCTTACCATGGGTGCCACATTGGAACTTGAGATTGCTGAAGTATGTGAAGCTGCTTGGGAGTAGCATGGTCAATGGATAAGAGCCCCACATTCTAGGAGGGCAATGTCATGAAGATAAGGATCCTAAAGTTGTTGTGCTTGAGGTTGGGGACTTTTCCTAGCATGTGTCTACATGCTTACTATGGGAGGTCGTGAATACCCATGGTTGAAAAATGCCTCAATTACAATTTATCTATTTTTAGTTTTCAAATCTAAATTTCTCCGTTGTTTATTTTTTAAATTCAAGGTTTCATTTTCAAATCATAACTATCGTAGCTACTACAACCCCTACATACACATCCCTTGGTGCAATGTCACACAACTCCTCATCACAGTATGCTCCAATGTTAAACCTCACCCAACACTATTCCTCCACCAAAATCTGGTAACTTTGCATAGATCTCCCGTGTCTGTGGATGTCTTTTGTCTTCACCATCATTTTATGGCCTTCAATTCTACTACATCCATGAATCTTTTTAACTCCTTTATCTTTCATCAATCTCATTACCATTTGAACCTCACACCACTTGCCCACTTTTGGAAAGATATTTAAGAAAAGAACATCAGTTGCAAGATCCAAATCAAAATGCAGCATCGTTGTAAATACTCATAAGCCTATATTCATATGTGATTTGTAGGCACCAAGAAAACACATCTACACAACCACCACGGGTTTAAATGGCATCTTAATGATAAATTTTTTGGGTGTCCAAGATAGCAAGCATGGGCAAGAAGGTCAACCATGTACACATAATGATCTATTATAAGTGCAATGTAATTAAGGTTACTCATGTGATTGAAGTATGTACAACCCCATCCACTAAACTTGCATGGTTGCATGCACACAAAACACAAGCAAAGCTTATAATGGCAGGATATGTTCTAGAGTGTTTCATTAAGTCACATATTTTGAGAGCATCTAACATGCCTTGTCTATGCTTCAACATTTTCCATACATGTCTACCCGAGCATTTCCAACTATGATATTTGACAAAATCCATGTGTGAGCCTACTTACCATATAAAAATGGAACAACCAAAAGATGAAGTGTCATAATCAACTTAATGCACTTGCAGATGAGTATAATTTATCTCACAATTTTTTCTTGATTTGAAGTGTTCCCACATTTTTAAATGAAAATCACTATAGAAACTCAGTGTCCCCTAACTATTGGTAGAATTTGTAAACATGTAACCCAACTTCCACTTGTTTCTATTAACAAACCACAAAAGTTATGCACACAAATTATACAAGCCATTACATGCAGCAAAATTTGTTTGTTTTCATGGGATGTGATGGAGAAGTATTGAAACTTACTTGAAACCAATAGGCAAGTAGACAAAATCATAGGCATAATCAACTTCGTTTGAACCATAGTTCTCATTGAAATGACTCACCAATCCGCAAGACCACAAAAATAGAATTTTGAAAAGAATTAGGGAGTTAAATGTTTTACATACTGCCTCAAACAAATGTTGCCTCATGACTTGCCATAATTGCACAAAATGGATTAATTTAAAAAAAAAATTACAAACTTCCAAGAAAATGTATTTGGTAGTTGTAAAGCCAAATCTCATAAAAATTTCTAGAATTCTACCTACGTGTGTGCAAAAATTGGGTATGGTAAAAAATGGGGTCTGGTCATTTATCAACATTCAACTTGCGTGTGCAAAAATGGGAGCTTTGAAATAGGGTATGGACATTTATCTAAGAATAAAGTAAGTATAATTTTTTGGCAGGTGGACATTACCCTGTCCCCATTTCCTACTATTTGTCAGTCACCTTTTTTCATGATTCCCACATGCTAAGCATGTATGTACAATTTTTTACTTTTTACTTGTACAATAGATGGTATAGTTGTAATATCCTCAATAGGAGCCTCAATAGGTGCCTCATCCATAATAATAGGATCAAACTGTGTATGTGAGGAATCCACCCTTGATGGCTGATCAAATTTGCCTTTTTCCTCTTCATGCATTGCCACTTTCACTTCCAATTCAGCAACCTCCCTCTAAAAATCAGCTAACTCATTATCAGTTAACAATAGATCCACATCAACACCATTAGGCTCAACAATATGGTCAATGTCATCAAGGTCAAGTGCTTCATGTGAACCCTACTCTTGTACCATCTTTTCATGCAATTGAAGGTTGTATTGCACATAGACAAGGTCATACAAGTGCTTTTGAGTCAACCTATTGCGCTTTTGTGTGTGAATGGCCTCAAAAACACTCTAGTTGTGCTCACAACTAGAAGCGCTACAAGGCTGAGATAAAATCAGATGGCAAGCTTTTGAAGATTAGGCGTTTTGGCACCATAATCTTCCCACCTCAAATCTGCAAGGATAACAATTGCCATTTATAACTTAGTAAGGAATTTAATAAACTTAACAATTAAAATAAACAGTAAAATAAAATTAAACACATGCTTTTTTACCTGGCTATAGAGTGGCTCTCCTACGAATGCAAAAATTTGAAGAAAACGATGCCCCCTCAACCTTCTTATAACTTTGTATCTCATCAAGTATAAGGCCTTGAAGGTCCTCATCATCAACCAATCTCTCAATACATGTGTTGAGGCCAAAAAGAACCTTTGCATCTACTTTGAAAGTAGGGGAGAAATAAAACTTGGGGTTCAAATAGAAGGAAACAACATGAATATGTTGGTTCCACTTCCAATCAATTATGCACCATATGGGTTCATATTTGGTCTTGTTTGACCCATACAAATGCTAAATCATCTCTTTGGCCTCATCCATGGCCTCATATAGATACCCCATGGTGTCTTGATCCCCATCCACCAGTCATAGAATCCTAACCAAAGGTTTTGACACCTAAATATCAAAATTTAACAAAATCGGTGAATTGTAATACTAATAAATAAAAAGAAGAAATTGCAATTTAACAAAATCAGCAACTTACATTGATGGTCTCCTCCATGACTCTGGCAAATCTATCATAAAAAATGGTCTTCACAACCTTCTCTGCTTAAACCTTCTTACAATAAGGACTCTCCAACCATCTTTCACTCACAAACATGTGTTTAAGGTTGGGCATTGTAGCTAATATACTCTATAAGGTGAGGAAATTAGTAGCAAACTGTGTGACTCCTGATTGAATGAGATCCTTACCATTAGTGTGCTCTCTCATAAGATTTAGGACCCATGTGTGGTTGTAGATGTACTTTGTGATGTTCCTTGCATCTTCAACCACATTCTTCACTCAGCTTATTTTCCCTATCTCCTCAGGGAGTAGGTCAAGATAGTGGGCGGCACAAGGGCTCCAAAATAATGTTGGATGCCTCACCTCTAGAAGTTTACGAATTACCCAATTGTACTGTTGGTCACAATTTGCATGGCATTTTGCATTCCCACCTCCATCACCACCTTATCCAACATGTTGCACACGGTCTTTGTATTTTTTATTTCATTGGAGGCATCCATTTATTTTAAAAATACTAGTTGTCCCCTTGAAGCCACTAAAAAGTTGATGAGTACCCTATTTTTGCCATCCATTAACCCATCAAATAAAATGGTGCAGTCTTTCTCTTCCCAATTTTTCTTTTGTTCTTCTACTAGTCAACGTGTGTTTTGGACCTCATCCTGCAATAAAGGCCCACTCAACTTATGACGACTTGGGGCCTTGAACCCCTTACCTGCCATGGTCAATGCATTGACCTATTGTTCCTAATAAGACTAGAAGCAACATTGAACAAAATAATATTGTAGTACCAAAATTTTCCATATGCCAACTTTGCCTCATGTTGCAATACTCTATTCCATGAATTACCTTCCAATGAAGGTTGGGCACTAGGAGTGTTACAAGGAACGAAAAAGTTAGAACTATGGCTGCCCACTTTCCTAATCCTTGTATCCATCGCCCAATGGAAGAAGAGCCCCATATATCTCTCTATGACCTTGTAGAACTAAAGTTTGGGATTGGAGCTTCCATTTCCTCTATTGTTCTCTTTTTTTTGCTTTCCTTTGCTTATATGTTGCAAGGAGTGCTTTCGCCTCCTTTTCAACCTCTGAACTAGCTTTTGTACATGGCGTAACTTCTTGGCAAGGGATCTGTGCAAGGTGATATTTGAGTCGATTTGTGCCACCGTTCATAGTCTTAGTGTAATGGATACAAATAATCTTTCCTCACACTGCACTTGGTATCCCATGTTTCCAGCAAGGATCCTTTGGTTTGCCACCAATTCTTCTACCTCAAAAGCCTTATTTTTTTAGAAAAACACAAATGAAGCCTAGCAAAAGAGATACAACATCAAAGATTAATAACAAGGTCATCCATTTAAATTTTAAACCTTTTTCATAATGGATTTTCATAAAGAGATAACTACAACAGTCACGACTACTAGGAATGTAGTAAATTAAATTTTGACCATATATCTTGATTCTTATCTATTGTTTTTGCATTGTGGATTGAATAAAAATATAGTAGAAACAAGTTAATTTGATTTTGCAATGTAGCATAGATGTAATTGTTACAACTTATAGTTGTTTTGGAATTTGATTGATGTGTGTTGTGTGAGGATTATCACCTGTTCACAAGGATTGATTATACAGTTACTACAGTCTACAACCACAACAAGATCTCTAAAATAAATTTGAAATAGTTCAAAATTCAAATGCTTTTGATATGTATGTCTTTAACAACATTGTAGGGTGTTGAAAAATACTCATGTTCACACTGGGCTCCACTAAAAACATATAATTTGGCATGGAAATTAGAATTCTTAAGTTTTAACCTTGCTAAGATTAGACGTGGATAAATTGGCATAACAGTGGAAACATAATCCCTCCAAACTTGAAAAATGAGATTACTAGTCAGCCAAAGACACCTTGGCAATGAACAATATATTTTCAAATCTAAATGTAATTGATAAGATGTAAGAAGAGCAGAATGAATCATACTTGCAGAGACTCCATTGGTAAGGAATTTTTGTTACATGAAATGCCTTATGATCGTATTGATCTGCTTCTCATTGTTTCTTGAACTACAATATATTAATAAGTATACCCATTGTGAATATTGTATGACTATGGAAAGTTGTAATATTGAAGAAGAGTTAATAATATGGACTAGTTAGAACTTACCATGGCAACTGGTGTTGTTGCATGAACTATGAACTATGAAGGGTATGTTGATAATAGATATAGTTGTCCAAAACTTGTTCTTGTAAATTTTAATTTTTAATTATTAATTTTCAAACCCAAGGATTTCGGGTGTTTTGAGTTCAACCGATTTTTTTCTGCCTTATCCAATTATTCGTGCTTGGAAAAACCTACATTTTTCCAATTTTTTTAATACCTTAAAGCCCTAACAACTAACACTAACAATCCATGGCATTTCAAATTTTTGCGTTTAATATCAGCTAAAAGTAAGACCTAAAAGGCTAAAAAACCTCTGTAATCACCCTTGTAGTCGTGCATGTTGTCAAGCCCTAAGTTGTAAAGTGCCTTGCCAAAAACACTAATTTTCTACCTTTGGAATTTTGACAAACACTTTTCTTGCAGCCTTGAACTTGCTGGTAATTGATTTCAGTATGTATTTGAAATACTTTTGATGGATGCCAATGAAGTAAAATGCTTCCCAACAATGCTCTAAGAAACTATTAATTGACTTGACATGAAATGCAATATAATTTTGTATTTTCAAATACATATACATGAAACTAACTATGCCAATAAGCACCTACAGCAATAAGACATTTTTACAAATACTTTGTATGCCAACTGTTAATGCTGATAAGATGCGTGGACTACTTGGCATTTAATAAACAATTAGCAGCCAATCCTTCTATACTCTTATTTGCCAATACAATGCCTTTTACAATGCTTAATTGAGATTTAAATATGCATCACCATTGACTAAAGTTACAAAGACTATGGCTGTTACACTACAGCGCTTAAGACTCCAATCCAAATAAGATACAAGACAAATGCAAATAACTGATTTCAATGTATTCAAAGATCTTACAATCTGATATTGATGCTTACAAGCATGAAACTATGATGAATACAATGCTCAGCAATGCAGACCCTAAACTAAGATGCAAAGTCACTAGACTCACTACAATGATCAAAGTATATAAATCAATGAAACCTGGAAGTGATTGCAGACTTCATAAAATAATTCGATTCTTCCCTTCGATGAAGCTAATGCCTCCCAAGTTGCTGCGCTTATCTTCCTGAACCTGCAGCGATGCCTCTTGATTTTTCTTGGATTTTATCTTGGGCTTAAGACACAAAATCGCCCCTTCATCATGGCCACCCCTGTTCTGATTTGCAAATGCAAAATATAAATTGTTAACATCAGAATCAACCTCCACTAGCAACACAATCATTTACCAAGTCTCCTAACATAAAATGATTCAATCCTCCATGAGAACTAATGCAAGCACGAGCTGATATGAATGAAATCGTTCTACCATCAATGGTTGCCAGATGACTGTAAACAAAATCAGAACTTTGCTCTCCAATTTTACCAACCAAATTTGGCCCTTGGCCACAAAATTTGCACAATTGAGAAGTCTGAAGTAACTCCTCCACAATTCCAACTAGGGTTGGTGTTGCACAACCGAAATTGGCACTTAACCAGCTAGGTTTGGTCTTTCACAAACGAAGACTGGAAATCAATAAGCTAAGCATTCAGCTTCAGCAGTGTAGTAGAAAAGTGTGTTCAACTCAAGATGTCCAAATGCATAGCCAAAGCCTCTTTTTATACTTTTTCAACCTCATCACCAAGAGACTTCTAGAAGATTCTTGATTATTCCTTAAGTGACTTTATTATTTTATTATTATTATTCACTTAAGTCACTTTTTATTATTAAATTAATTAAATAATAAGTCATCCCTTTTATATTTTATTTTTGGAATAACTTAATAAATAATTAATTTAATAACTCCTCTTGATTTAATTAAATCATCAACCTTTCATGTCCCTGGTGATTTAATTAAATCATCAATTAAGCTATCCTCATAAAATATCAATAATTTGGACAACTTAATTAAATAATTTAATTAAATCACCATATCTCCAATTCGGGGACATGACAGGCCTCCTTTCCCAAAGATTGATCTGTCATGTTGAAATTCCTTAAATTGCATCTCAAAAATGCAAAAGAAAGCTTTAAGATTTTTTATGTTGGCAAAGAGTGGGTTTTATAGGAAATTTAGGCGAGTTTTTGCCCATTTTTGGTGAAAAAATTGCAAGTTTTCAGAGAAGAATTGTGGCAAGTTCAGGAAAAATTGGTGGTGAGTTTTTCTATGAGTTACTTGCCACATATTTTGGTGTGTGAGTACTCATGAATTTTGTGAGTACTCACAGAGTTTTACAACCTTGCGTGCAACAACTTGATGGAGCACCGTGGTTGTAGCTCAACGTAGATGGTTGTCCACTAATTTGGAAGTGTTGGGTGAAAATCGTGTAGTCAACTTTTCAACAGATTACACAACTAGGACTTCAGCCACAGCTATGTGAGATTCAATCTCTCCTCTCAGCAAGGGGAGGCGCCCTTCTTACAATTAGAAACCAACTAAAGTATTTACAGAATATTCACAGTATTTACGAAGTAAGGGGTGCGTGTTGAATTCATCATTCTCTCTTTTTTCAGAGAAGATGTGTGTAATGCTTCACAGCTGAAAACGTTCTTGATTCACAATACTAGAAACTTACCAAAAGCAGTACAACTAATTCCCTATCTTGACAAAGCACAGCTTAGAGATATCAGATAAGATTATAACAAAATAAAAATGGAAACAAGTAAGGCTCACGAAGGCACAAAGTTGTTTCGTAGTCTTTTCAATTGCAGATCTGTGAGAACAATATAGTTTGTCGCATTAGAAGCACAAAGTCTTCTTATATGCAGCAATTCATTTGAACAGCATGAGAGATTACAAGCTCAAAGTCTTGTAGATCCTTCAACCAAAAGCATTAAAACATAAACACAAATTCAAGTTAGAAATGTGACACAAAGTCCACAAGAATCACTTGAAGTCCTTTAGATTTCATAAACTAATCACCACCAATCTCAATCAAATTCAAAAGACAATTGATCCAACGCAAAGTCTGGTATGCAACTTCTTCCTTTATTGATCAGATTTAGATTCACAAAACATGAACACAAAGTTTCACAATTTGTTGCAAATTGAGCAGCACTTCGTTGCAAAAACTAAAGGATAGCTAATACAATAGAAATCCCTCATATACATAGAGGAGAGGGATGAGCAAATCTAGGAAATCAAAGGAGAAAAATTAGGAAAGTTAGGTGAGCTAATTAAGGAAAATCTCACCTAACTTTGACCAAAGTCAAAGTGTAATTTGTTTTCAAAAAATTACATCTCAGATTTGGTGTAATTACATTTTGAAAAATGACATTTAAGATGTCAAAAACTATTTACAAGATGCATAGGGGAAAGCATCAAAAAGTTGAACACTGGGAAATCAGGAATCTTCATGGTTCTTTGCTTGGGTGCGGAAGTCTTCATACTTCATCCTGGTTTCCTGCGTGAACTTCTCATCTGGACCAACAGTGTAATCCACAATGGTGTGAATCCTCATGATCGATCTCATGGCAGATGAGTGAACCTTCTTGCACCTATCAAGATGCGTTTTAAGGTTATCCAATGTAAGCCTTGTATCACAAATGACATCTAGAGAGGCTTCTGAAAAGTCTATATTGTCAATCAACTTCATGATGGCTTCCTTGAAGATCTGGGATAGTTCTGTGGCCGACAGGAAGATACAAATCTCCTCAAGAAGCTGCCTTGGTAACTCCTTGATTCCTCTTTCAAGAATCACACGATGCCCTTTGACATCTTCTTGTACTCGGTGGAGATCTTCTGTAAGAGACTCAAACACATGAATACGGTGCTTCAAAGATTCTCTTACCTCTATGCATTTTCCTTTGTCGGGAATCAGCTTGGCTTCCACCAATTTACTAAGCTTTGCCTGTTTCATTTGTGACCACCACAACAAGCTTTTTCCATTTCTCTGCGCTCTTGGGAAAGTGCACTCTTCTCCTTATCAAGCTTTGTTTTGAGCTTGGCTATCAGAGTAGCTTTCTCATCTACAACAATTATATTCTGAGAACCGTACTCTACGATCTTTTTGACGAAATCATACAACACCCTGCCTTTGGAAGCAAACTTCTCAGCTTTCTTGACAGCTGCGTCCTCAGCACATACCATTGCTAATAGTTGTGCATTACTTGTAGATCCTACAAGTTTCCTCACAATAGTGGCATAATGCTCTACCCTCTGTTTGTACATATTACGAGCTTGCTCTATTTTATCCAATCTTCCAGCCAGGATATCCAAAGTCACTTGCGCATCTTCTTTTGCACTTTCATTTGTAACTATGCCAAGCTAGACCCTTGTCACTGTGTAATCCTCCATGTTGACGTCTCCTTTGTGAGGTGGTATGCCAATTTCTGCATACTTATGGCTAGTTTTGTCAACATTCAGCCACGAGTACACTTTTTCCTTTTTCTTCCCTTTAGCTTTTGGAGGGACTATCTCTTCAAGGTCAAGCTCTTCTAGAGAAATCATCTGCTTCTTTCACTTCGACACTTGAGATATCAACCAAGGGGGAAGAGAGGTGGTACAAGCTTCTGGATTAACTGTTAATTCTCTTGTCACTGTCTCTTCTAAAGTAGCAACTGGTATTGTGACAATGGGCTCAGTATCTGTCATAACTACTCCTGTAGTTTGCACATTGAGCTGATCATACATTGATTCATTCATGAACCAATTAAAATCAGTCTCTGAAGTGATATCATATGATGGTGATGACAGGCTAGGAATAGATGATGGAGGGCTGGATAAAATGTCAACCATGTGTATACTTGTCATTGATGGAGTATCAAGTATGGTTGATGTTGTAGAGGTAGGTGAAACACTCACTGTGGGTATCACAGTGGTAAGAACAAGTGATGTAGGAACAGGTGGTGGAGGAGTGTTCAGATTCAGAGGTGTATGAGGAACATTTGAAGTCACAGGCGATGATGTTCTAGGAAGTTCTTCAACTACATTCTTAGATGGAGACAGTTATTTCTTCATCATGCCTGGGTTCTTGTTGATCATCCTCTTGTCCTTCTGACTCTAGTTCACCTTCAGAATCACCTTCAGACTCTTGTTCATCTTTAGAATCTTCTTCTTCGTCAGAGTCTGCTTCTATTGAAGCTTCTTCTTCAGTGGATTGATCACTGGAATCTCCTTCGTCAGAATCTCTCTTCAGAAATGACCCCTTTTCCTTTGGAGCGAGATGGTTCAAATTTCGTAGTTTTTCCTTCTAGGACAGACACTGTATCCTTCTTACTGACAGTGAACTTGATCCTTGGGCCTCTTTATGAAGAAGGGGGAAGAGCCACAGATTTGTCTTTCATGCAGAGTTCTTGCTGTTGTTTGGCTTCTGCTTTAGATTCCTCTCCCTCGAAATCAGTTCTGAAAGTCTTCATCTCAAAGCCGTGCTTGTGTAACCACTTTGCAGTGTCAGACAAGATTGGTGCCAATCTTTCCCAGATGCTAGCACTTTCTTTTTTGGACCATTGAATTGCAGGCAACTACCACTTGGCTATTTCTTGTTCATCGTAGACAACATTCATGATATTGTTGGATCTGTGAAATCCTTTGGTAGGTCAGCGACACCAAGATCTCTTATCTGCTATACAGTTAACCTGCAATAATCCATCTTATGAATGGCCTCTTCATCTCTGCATTAAGCCCAGATGTCCTCAAAATGGTATCTATGATGATGACCCTTTTGCAATTGCCTTCTGACATCTCGGCAATCAAAATCAAACCTATATCTGTAGGTCCTGATTGTCATGACTTGCATCTTAGCATAGACTGATTTGGCTTTTTGCACTGTCTAGATAGTATACCTACCAATTGTTAGTGGGAACTTGAATCCACTCTTGTGAATATTTATCCGTTCTTTGTGCACTGAAATCAGCTGTCTGCACATCTCCATGAGAACCCACTTGTCCGAGGGGTATCGTGGCAACATGTAAGGGCAACCAGTGTAGCACCATACTCTCAAATAAGTAAAAGTTGGGAATTGTAGAAATATGCTTCCAACTTTACTTACTTCCTTATTATAGGCCTCATCAGATACCCTCTTCCTCTTGAGAGTCAGATCAAAATTGAAAAGCAGAGGCGCAAAGAAAGCTTTCCTTCAATTCCAGTTGATAGAAAAATTTGTACACAGGTACTAACATTCGATTCCCTTTTGTGGATAGACCTGAAAATTGCCTCATCACAGCTGCAACATACACCAGGTAAGAAGTCATATAGAACTTTAATGTGGACAACACATTGATCAGCTATTCATGTATTTCATCGCTAATCTGTTTGCCCCAATCAATGTGAAGTTTTTGTCTTCTTATGATTTTGATGTATTCATACATCCAGTCATGAAAATTGGATGATTTAGGAAACCCCTTCACTTTGCTCAAAAATGTGATCATATCTTTGACATCTTCTTTGAAGTCACTTCGCGGGAGTCCCTTTGGCCATCTGGAAACAATTTGCCTAGGCTTTTTCAACCATTGGCTATTTATCAGGTTTTTAGCCTTGTTGGGATCAATGTCATAGACTTCTTGTGATTTTTGTATTGAGATGTCAATGTACTTCTCCATCTGTGGAACTCTAAACACAATGTCAAAGAAGTCAGGGTCGATTCTCAATATCTCGTGTTTAGAAGAATCAATCACACTTCTGCTTTCCCTGATGTAATGGGATGCAACTTGAAGGACAAATTTTGTATTATGTGCAGCAGTAGGGAACATAGACACCAAATCCAGGTTACTGTGTACGATTTCTCTCATAGAATCATCAAGGGGCTTCTCAGTTTTCTCTACAAAATCAACTAGGTCTTGATGACCAACCTCTATGTCTTTGATCTCATCCACCTTGGAGACCACCACCGTTGGCGGATAAACACCTTGATATTTGTACTTCATTTTTTTTTAGCCCTTGATGTTGATGGAGGTTTCCTGGTAGTCATTTGAGAGCAACTAAGTCTATAAGCAACAACTTTGAGGATCTTTGAGGATCTTTTGATGAAATTTGAAAAGAGGCTGCAAGATGTGGAATCAACAAACGTTAGTCGGAAAACAACATTGGCATGCATGAAGCGAGCAACGATGTTGATCAAGCATGAAGCAAGTGATAAGGCACACAAAATGATGCACAAAGTGGAAGGAACGAGGTTCGGAGCGAAGCTGGCATGTTTGAAGTGCTAAGGAGCAAAAAATGGGAAAAGTGTAAGGGCGCCAAAATTCAGCGCCCTTGCACTTGAGCAAAATGAACTTGGTGCAGAGGTGCTGAAAAATAGTGCTCCTACACCCTTGAGTGTTAGAAACTTGAGGCAACATGTTAGGGCGCTGAATTTCAACGCCATGACACTTTTCACTGTGAAGTTGGCAATTGTAATGGTGCTGAATTTGAGCGCTTCAGCATTTGGGAAGAACATTGAAAACAAGGTGTAATGATTACTAAAAACAACGTTTTGACAATTTTGAAGCATTGAACGGATTAAAGTCAACACTTGAAAACACATATTGAAGTGCATTCGACCTTGATTTCACCGCCATGGTTCTTATGAAAAGTATAGTGCAATCTTAATCACAAAACGTGAGTTTCTTTCGTTGTTCATTTCAAAGCATTGACAAAAGAATCATGTGAGGAGATAAAAACGCGCAGGTAAGGTCGACATAAGCAAAAATGAGAAAATGCACATATGCAAGAAAGCCACACCCAACACAATCAATGGAAGTTCACTTGTGTAGCCTAGCAAAGGGGAAAAATGTGATCAGGGTAAGAAAGGAACGCCCACGCATTAAGAAAACACCATAGACAAAAGGAAAGAAAAAAAATGCATGGGTTTACTGAAAATGCATTTACAAATCACAAAAAGTTATCAAACAAACACTAAGTGCAAAGGAAATAAAGAAAAGGAGAGAAGAATGACATACCTGAACAAAAACTTGAAACCTAGTTGTTAAAAATTGTTCAAACCTTCACAAAAACGCATTTTTGGAGGTGAGAGATATTCGCCCAGCAAGGAGGAGTGAAAATCGAAAGTCAAAAGTGAAGAAGAAGAAAGCTAAAATCACTTCTAAGTGATTTAGAAGAACTCAAGTCGACCCAATAGAAAGTGGCATGAATTAAGGCACAATAAGCGAAAAATGCAAAAGACATAAAAAACCATGCCCAAGCCAAAAATTGGCTATCTGGGAAGCACGTGTAAAGGCACTAAAATTCAGCACCATTACACTTGCTAAAAAATCACTTTTGTGCAGGGGCGCTGATTTTTGGCACCCCTGCACATTCACCACTTGTCAAATTTTTAACGTGGGTTGGAGTGTTGTTTTTGAGCACAATTGCACTTTTCCCAACTTTTCCCAATTTTTCTAAGTATTAACAGTGAAGGCTCCTGAAGATACTCATTTCAAAGGTCTTCGTGAGGCGAATGTAGGGGGATGCTCAAATTGACTGTTTAAGACTTTGAAACACATTTCGAGGTGACTCGACAATCACCTCGTTTTGTGTGCTTGAACTTCACGAACCTAGGAAACAAACAAGTTTTGTAGGGGGGTTATCCGTGGAACGAGTGCTGCTGCGCTGCTAGATTCCGTGATAACAAGAAGATCTATGATTTGGGTGTTTGGGGAGGTAGAGTTTTCTTCTCTTAGTTGAAGAAAAGAGAACAATTGTAGAAGATACAAAAGGTGATTCTCAACATAAGAGCATTATACTTGTGAAATAATTATAGAAGATTAGATAAAGACAAAAGAGAGATTGAATGTTGTTATGCACGAAAAGCAAACACACAACCTAGAATTGTAGAATTTGGGCCAATGATGTTCTCAAAGGAAAGATCAAAGACAAATCATATGAATTTAATATAATCTTTGTTAAGGATTTGTCAGATGCTATTATTGAAAGTCCAACGAATGTTAATAGTGGCAATGACTCCTTATTTTAAGAAGCCCTCTTTTTGAAGATAGAAAGATATTTAGTATAGATGAAACTCAACATGGATGGCTTCCCAAATAGTTCGGGAATTTGTGGATGTGGGGAGTCATACCATTAGGAGGGTCATGAGACAACTTGATGGAGCATTGAGGATGTAGTTCAACATGAATGGTTGTCCAATAATTTGGAAGATCTATGGTTTGGGAGTTTGGTGAGGTGGAATCCGAGAATTTAGCAATTTAGCTTGGGAGCTACACTTTTATGAGGATTACAAGACAATTTGATAGAGTTCTACTTGGTCCAAAATTATTTTCAAAGAGAAACTTCTAAAGAATATGAGGTTATGATTGGTCAGCATGTTTTTTATTTTTTGTATTGCAAACCTTAAGAGGGGGTGTTGGAAAATAAGGCTTACATTTTGTATTTAAGTCATCCTAGTGGTGTTTAATTTTGTTAGCTATTAAGCCATTAATACTATTGTTTTTGTGTTAGTTGTAGGGAGTTAGTTTCCCATAGGGAAGTTTGTAAAAGTTGTAGGGGAAGGCAATGCTTTATAAGCATTTGCATAATACATTGTAAAAGACGCAATATGAGTATGAATATTATTTACATACTGTGGTGTTATTTGTGAGAGCAATATGGTTTAGTTTTTTACAATATTTGTGCCTGCAAATTTCAACACTTCTTACACAACTATGTTTTTTGAGTTTCCTGAGTGTATGTTCTTGGAAATATAAATGATGCTGCACACTAAATCCCTTAGGCCTAATTCCCATACCCGCTTCTACTGGTTGTATAACTTTGCTTGATGCATGTTTTTGGGACAAGGTTAGTGTGGGGTGTACATTATATGAAAGGTTTATGTACATTCATAGCAAATAACTTGATTGTCCCAGGTAATCATCTTGCTGCAACTACCTAAATAGACCCTAGATGGGTTACTAGAGAGCAGCCAGCATCCGTCTTGGCAAAAGAAGTTTCAGGTATCATAATATTCCCATGATGGATGGGAAAAGGCTATTCATGTCTAACCATAAATGTTAAACTAACTACCAGACAGGGCTGATACATTTCTATGAAGGACCAAAACAATCTTATGGCATTGATTCAAATAGCTATCAGTCTTTAGCTTCTGAGTATAACAAAACAAAGGCATTAAACCTTTCAGTTATAGACCAATTGTATTAATACATGAGCGATTCTACCCCAGGGTCTTTGTGAGAAGTTCTTACTTATTTCTTGAATTAATCTCTTGTGCTTCTTGTTTATCTTTTTAAACTGAAGACAAATTGAATATAAGGGTTAGACATGCTAGTCCATATTTTCATGATGCTCTGATCCAGGCTGGTCAAGACCTTCCTCAAAACAGATCTGAATGCTGATTCAAAATCTGTGATCCACTTTTTACTGAGCATACATTCAGACAGTAACATAAATGTGCAGATAAGAAAAGTGACAACGGTTTGGAATTCTTCTACCATGTGAGAAAAAACTCAAAAAACAGAACAGTACAAGAGAAAACATATGCAATCAGAGACACCATATTTATGTGGTTTAAAACCCTTGTCAAGAAATATCACTACAAAGTAACAGTAAGAGTGATTCCCCTTTGTTTAGGAACACAACATGCCCTTCCCTTTGGAAAGATTGTCCAAAAATCTTAGAGCCAAATGGAAGCTCTCCAATGCATCTCCTTCTTCTTCCTCCATTGACTTGGAAATGAAGTTATGAAGCCACTTGAATAGGTAGAAATCTGGATTTGTTGGATTGGATGGATTTGCCCAATTCAGTCCAGACCTTTCAATTCCTATAGAAAATTTAAAGAATTTTTTTTTTGAAAATTTCTAATTTTCATTTTTTTTCGACATTCAGAATGAATCAAATATTTTGAACTTGGAAATTGTGAGTAGAATACTTGACAAGGCTTTGTTACAATGACTTGAATGAACGCCTTCGTTGTACTCTGGTGTACATTCTCAAAGGTATCATATGGATCCATGCATGCCTCATTAAAATTTTCATTCACATATATTTCCATGAGTTAATTAAGTAATCATCATGGTGAATTGAAATTTTAAAAAAGATTTATGTTGAACACTCTCCTCGATTACTTTTTCATGACCATGTGCAGTCATATTTGCCTCAAGTTCAACATTTATTTCCTAGATGTATTTTCCTTATTAGAAGATTTGTAATGGTCTCTTACCGGGCTGGTTCTAAGGTTGCTGGTTGACCAAGATTTCGACACTCTATTCCCACCCCAAGGGTCCTTTGCAATTGTAAAAATCTTGGAATAACACCTGCATCACCATTTATATACAAGTCCATATTCCTACATGTTAGCATTAATATCTAATATCCAGAAATCAGACATAACAATACTTGCAGATTGCAAACATAAGAAAAATGACTTAGCCCATCAGGAGAGGGGAATCCTTAAGGGGCCTAAGGCCTACCACCTCCTATTGCCCAACCCTTTTCTTAGGCCTGTGGGGCAGAATGCTTAAGTGGAACTCGTACCCCTCCATGACCCAACCCTTGCTTCGGGCCTGTGGGGCAGAAACCTGGGTGGGGTTTTTAGAAAAACCACTTCAGTCATGATTCACCTCTCCTGGCAGGATTACAAGCACGATTCAGACAATTTTATTTGCAGTCATCAAATATACAGTCATTAATACTTCATTTGCATTTACACATGTTAAGCTATAAAAGTGTTCAATATGATCAAACAGTTCATTGAGCCTTAATACGAAGATAAATCAGAATACAGAACTGAAATAAGCAATATTCATGTTTACAATATTCATTATGTTCTTTAGCCATTCAATACATCCTGCAGGTCCAGCATCAGTTCAATAAACATGTAATTTGCAGAATTCAGACATCAATCAAATATAAATGCAGATTAATGGACATCAGATTTATCATGATATTCTAGGGTGGAATAACGTTTATGGAAGGAATACCATCATTGCCTATAGTTGATTCGAGGCCTACACAGTCTGCCAAATTATGATGCAGCTGTTTTTTCCAATGCACTGAAGCTATTCCAAATTTGACACCTTAGGGAAAATTAACTTTACAATGTAATTATAGCATAGGCGACTGAGCCATTTGATAAGATTGATTGAGAATGCAGACAACACAGGGGTCGAATTATGCAGACATGGATCACACACAGAATGCTGACAGTATCATTATGTCCAACTTGAGAAAGTTAAATATTAATGCTAAGTGAGAGAACTCACCGATATCCTTATGCTGCAATTCTTTCTGCTCACGATTCTTCCTTCTTGCTTGCCAAGACCTCCTGTCCCTCCTCTTATTTCTAAGAGGCAAATCATTGCATCCTTCTCTCAGTTGCGTCCCTTGCCCAGGTGGTGTATCTTGTGACCTTTCAGCTAATTTTGTTAAGGAAAGTTTAAAAGGTGCTTAACCGATGCATAGCATGTTTCATTGGTAAACAAGGAATAAGGATCAATCCTAATATCAAATTGATAATGATCCAAATTGTTCAATATATATAAAAGTTATAACTTATATAAATATATGTATATGTTTTCTTTTTTTAAATGTATGTCTTTTATGTGAGAATGGTAAATATATATAATATTTATATATTTAAAATTATCATTCTTTCCTCTTGGGGTTATGACAAGATTCACTATAAAGAAATCAAAATTTTCCAAAAAGAAGTTGTAAGATCTTTATAGCTTCTTGACCATACTCATAATAAAGGAGAGGAAAATTATCAAAAATAGGCTGAAAATAAATTTCTTCATCAAGCATAGAAGATTCATAAAAGAGAAGCCAAAATAATTTATCCTCATAAATGAAAGAAATTCTCATACCATTCTGTGTATATATCCTCTAGATCTATCCACTCATCTATTTCCCTTTCATTTTTTAATGCCACATCTAAATAATTTGTGAATTTATTAAGGGCTCGATCAAATGCATTGGATATTCTTTTCAGCATTTTGTCTTACCCTAAGATTTGAGGCTGATATTAGGTGTCTACTTACAAACCTTTTATCTCTCTCAATATTTTATTGAAAGTTATAGAAAACAAATCATTTAAAAAATATTGAATCTAGTTTCCAAAAAAGAAATAGAAACTCAATCAGATGCTTGAGCAGAAGTTATGACCAGCTGAAGTCAAGGCACCAGAAATTGCAGTTTTGCAAATGACCAATGAACAATTTGTGACAAAGATATCTCTCTCAGTGGAACTCCAAAATTGATGAAGGCTTGTTGGTAACGGTTTTTAGTCTAATTGTCAACAACAACAAAAAGAATTCACCTGAATATGTCACTCAGCATAAAGTAATGGCTCGTAAACACAACATATTTAATAATTTTCAATATATGAGCATGTTGTGTTCTTGGACACAACATATTTTATTATTTGATATAAATGAGCTATTTTGATATAAAGCTCATATTATCAAAATAGCTCATATTTTATCACATCATTCTATACAACTGGTACTAAATATTAGTGCTAGGTAGATTATTACTAGTGATTGGTAAATTGTGTGAGAATCTTCTAGAAGTTTCATTGAACTTAGTTGATGCAGGATGTAGGCAGCTTGTCTAAGAAGCTACCCATTTTGTTATAAATAAGCAGAACTCCATGGGGACCTGTTGCCTACCTTGGTACCCCCGTCCCCGTCCCAAAAATGTTTCAGGGACTTGGGGGACTTGGGGACTCCTCATAAACTTCCCCTCACCTTTGCATCTGATAGTGACGCAAACTTGAGCTCCAATTTTGATACAGACCTACTAGTTGCATCTGCTGATTAGGAACAGCCATATATTTTCTATGTTTTTGTCATTTTATAGTTGAAACTTGAAGCCTTTTTGCATTTTTTTATAATTCTTATTTAATATGTATGCACATTGACAATAAAAGAATTTGAATTTTGTTAATTTGTTTGTCAATTCTCATGTGAAATCTCGATTCAAGTCTAATGTTACGCATTAATCTTCTACAATGCCTATGATGAATACTTTATCAATGTTCTGATATGAATATTTGAAATTTCTCTATATTTTTTAAAATTTCCCTATTTTATTTTAGCCGTCCCCTTCCATCCCCTTAAAAATGACCCAAAAGTACCACCATACCGGAAACACGTCCCATCGTTCCGTCCTGTCCCCGTCCTCGAAACTTGGGGAAGCATAGTAAATAATTGTTTACTTAACCCTTCTCTATTTAATCATTCAATCAATCTATTTCCCCCCTCCTCCCCAAAAGGGAACATCCCTGTCACTTAGACATCCCCACACTTAGAAAACCTCAAGGTGATGCCCTAATGTCCCCGACATCTTTTGACAGTCACAGAGACTTGAGAATGTCACTTGTGATTGTTACTTAACAACTTTTAAGAATCACAAAAAATACTTAAAATTAAAACAAAATATGATGATGACTTGGATTACTGATCTTTTTGCTCAATGCAGCTATGCATTTCTTGTTTTGGCATTTTGATATAGTTTGATTCACAATTCTGAGTTTGTAACTTTTAGGTTTGTACTTTGTATTCATGATTGCTGAAATGAATATCATATAATTAGATGGATCTTTTGATCAATTTATTGTCATTGTAACTTCAGCACTCCCTTTTAATTTTTGAAATTGCAGCTTTAAAAAAATCTGCTCAAGTTATTTTTGAAAATTTCTTTGTAATTTAATGTTCAAATATATGGGTTTTTTTGGCTGTCCCCGTCCTCATAACCTGTCTCTGCATCCCCAAAACATAGAGAAACACTCCTGTTATTTTTTTAAAATTTTATGGCTTGGTGATGGGGATGGAGTTGATGGTAGTCTCAAATTAGTGATGACTGATGAAATAAGATGATGAATAACAAGGGTTGTTGATTCATTCCAAACTGATTGTGTATTGGTTGTGGATGTAAAATTTGTGTGTGGGTATTTTACACATATGCCACATTTTTCAATAGTGTGCAGGTACTAGTAGGAGGATCTGAAACAAATTCAGAAAATAAAGAAATATAACTATGATAAATCTTCATATGAAAGTGACGGAATTCATGATCAACCATGGGTTCTGCTTGACATTTATTTGCCAATCAGTTCCTGAAATCCCCTAATGATGACACAAGCAAAATTCAGCACGAAAAGATCAAATTAGGTTGCTTCTAGATCATTATAGCACTTCATTTATATTACATAATATACAAGGATACTGCAATACTACATGGAAAATTTCCTCTACACCTCATTTTGCATATTATTTCTCCTCTTTTTGGTTATTTCAGACTGACATACCTGATATGAGGGGCTAAAGTTTGTAATATTTGCTCATGGGTATTATTGTTTACAGCCCATATTTGGGACCTGACTTAAGTAAGACATAGAATGGCTGAAAATGGTAGCTACTTGGATAAGATCAGTTTTAGATGTTAGAAGGAAAATATGTTCTGATATAATGCAGTGTACTTTCCTCATGTATTTTTCAATCATTCTCTCATTTCGTCTCTATGGTTTTGTCATTTGTAACAGGTTGATCTGTGTGGCCATGCAACTCTGGCATCTGCACATTTCCTCTTCTCCTCAAGTCTTGTAAATTGCAATTTGGTGCTCTTCCACACAAGGTTTGGAGTTTTAACTGCTCTCAAAATTGAAGGGTTTAATAAAGAAGGCAAATCATTTGGAAGCAAGACAGAGAGATTTTCTATAGAACTGAATTTTCCACAGTTTTCAGTGTTTGATTGTGATTCTTCAGACATTCCATTGCTGTCCAACACCCTCAAGGGAGTTGAAGTAAAGAGTGTTAAGAAGACATCAATCAATGATTTGTTTGTAAGCATCTTTTCTTTCTAATCCATTTTCTTTTGACCCAAAGAATTACTCACACGTGCATATGATGTGCATGAAGTGATGTTGAAACATCCCACTCTTTTGTCTTGTTCTAGATGTTTCAACTTTCAATTATTTAAGAAAGGAAATTAAGAAATTGAGTTTCTGAGGATTTACCTCATTTTCAGTCCATCATAATATCGCCTCACGGTTCACTGAACTAATTGATGTTGTATTAGTTATTAATGTTCTTAAGAATGATGTTGTAATTGATAACTGATGATGTCATCCTACTTTCTTGGAGCAATTTTATATCTCTTGTCAATTTTGTTGACTCAGATTGCACTTTGTAGTTGGAATATATAATTGACTGATTCTTTGTGGAGTAAAGGCCTGCTATGGCTAATAACAACTCTCCCTTCACTTTAAAAGAGTTACTATCTTTCACGAGTTTGCCTTCTCTCGTAACAATCAAAATCTCCAAAGTTTCTTCTTCTAAGGGTTTATCTGATAATACAATAAGGTGCTACTTGATTACTCAATTTCTTAATTTTTTGTGTCCTTTGTTACAATAGTTTAACTGGGTTGCAGGCTTGCTTTTTAACATAAACAGCAATAGAAGAATGTTGTATGCAAATAAAATATATTGTAATGTCCCCTTCCTAAGCCATTTAGTGTGGTGGACAGTTATCAAGAGGTTATGATGTGTTGAATACCACTTTCTAGGGTGGTTTTGGATGTTTTCTTCTATACTTACTATTTTTAGTAAGTCAGTTTAGGGCATCAGCAGGGTTAGTTGTCAATATTTATTTTTTTAGCTGTTGGTGGAGACATTTAATGTCGGCATCCAAATATTTACTATGGTCCAGGATTTTATTTTAAATAATGATACTTTATAAATTTAAATTAAATATTTAACTTTATCGTTATTTAATTTAATAAAGGGACTTTATGAAGGGGTTCTTTTGGGAGACATAAGGAGTTTTTTAATTTAATAAAGTACTCCCTAAGTTGGACACCCCACTTGGGAAAAATTAAGAAACATTTAAAATTTTAATAAAGTGCATTTAATTCAATTTGGGGCATGGGTTTTGAGGAAGGATAGAATAAGAAAAGTGGGAGCTCTTCTTGCTGGAGGAGCTGGTTCTTCTTCTCCTTGGTTTGTGAGGACGAAACCCCTTGCAAGCGACATTCTCCACGTTGTTGAAAGATACAATCTGGAGGATTACTTGGTGATTTCATTTAGAGATCACAGCTGGGCATATTTGTGAAGTTTCTATTTCAGTTGAAGGAGGCTATTGCATATCAGACTTATAGCAGCAGATTGGAGGAATTTTGTGATATATCTGTTGCTGTTTTTACCTCCCAAAGTTGGCCATACCATCTCCCTAGCTGATCGTACCATCTTGGTTTGGGCATGGGATTTTGTGAGCTGGTCAACTCAATTTTTGAGCAGCTTCTTGAGGGTTTGGAGGTGCCTAGGGTCGTTGTCGCTGGGTATCACAGTTTCATCCACAAAGATCCATTCATCATTTTGGGAGCTTGTAGGAGCTGACTTCATGTACAAAAATTATCAAAGCCAATCACAATTTTTGGGTATTTTTGAAAAGGATATGTAATGCAATTTAATGATCTGGGCTGCTCTTACTTTTCAAAAATATTGTATTTTCAGATCATAAATTAAATTTGGAGATTTCTGCTATTTGCATTTCTTAACATTGTGTAAAATCTTAGTTATTTAACTGCTGCAAACTACTTTAGTTCTGTTCATTATTGTTAAAAGAAACACCTTCTGCATTTCCATCTTCTTCCTGTATTAAAAACATAAAAAAAAAGGTAGAATAGGGGTGTATGTTACATATATCTAAGAAGCTAACATAAAAACCAAGTTTACTTCTACATGAGGTGGTACTTAGATAGCTTATATGCCACTTCATTTATGCTTCCTAATATCATATATGATATCCCAAAGATATATTGATCCATTTTCCAATTGAAAGAGAGCTATTTTCTTTTACTCTTTATTATACTTTATATCCTACTTTTACGATCAAGATGTACATGTTGATATTGGTACATCATTCCTGTTTTGAGTTTTTCCACATTTCTTTTACATTCATCCTATTGTTCATACATTGCTTGTAACATGTGATGTGACACTTGGGTTTTCTTGTAAAATTTTGAAGGTCTAGCATAGGACGAGTGATTTGAAACTAGGTATTACTTTCAAGAGGTTCTTTCTTATACCAAAGGTAGGTTTCTTCCCAAAGTGTCTGTCCACTTGTGAAATGGGATCTTTACATGCCTTTCATGGTTTTGTTTTAATATTTTTGTCTGTTTGATTGCAGGTTTTCACCATGGCTAATGTGTAGATGGGCACCTAGGTGTTAGAAACACATTTATGTAGATTCCATGTGAATTTAGGATTCATTCACTAACAAAATCACCAGGCAGGGTGTCCTTGAAAGTATTTTTCTGTTGAGAAATGTTGCAAGGTCTAATGCTTTGTACCTTATATAGTATTATACTACAAGGTATAAACATGGTCTCTTGGTGAGATTATCTTCTATGACCATGTTTTGGCTATTTTGTTTAGAAATTCAAGGTAAATGTATGGCAAGTGATCCATATTAAGTCTAGGAGTTGTACAAGGATAATCCCCAAACTAACCAAGAGATGGATCTGTATAAATAATCTAAGAATTATGTTGAATATGGAATGAAAATGAAAGAAAAATTGCACAAGCAACATTACACATTCAATAGAGATGAGATAGCTGAATAAAGGTCTTTTATTTGTCTTGAATAGGGCATGATACATAAGAGTGCAGTACTGGACTTAGAGACTGGATTGAATTATCGCTATAGACCAAATCTGTGAATATTGTATGGTGTTGGGAGTGTATCTAAAAAAGGAAAACTGTTTGTCATGCATGGCTTAGAGCTTTGCAGCCATGTTATTCCTATGGGCTGAATCCTAACAAGGATTATGTGGTGTTCAAAGTGTATGTAGATGATGGAGTTTTGTGTAGCCAACAATTATCTCTTTTGAGTCATTTCTGTCTGAATACTGGTGACAATATCCAACTGACAATTAAATATATTAAAATTGGTTACAAAAGGGAAATAGCTACAAACACCATTTGCATTCCAACTATTCGATCTAACCTAGCCATTCCTAAACATGGAAGATGAAGTGTTGACTACATTGATGATGTGGCTTGCTTGTGGAGCACAACTTGCTGACATTTTGATTTGGACTATTATTTGTAGAAAATATGAAGATTGCAGGCTACAAAGTCAGCAGAGTGTTCACTTGCATAATTTGCAATGGGAGCTGCAAATATACCTTGGGGAGGTATGAACTAGACCCTAAGAAGTTTGAGAGGTGAAAATAGAAGGTTGCTTGTGTGAGATGCAAACTACAAGGTTGGCTGATTGTACTTTGAGATGCAAACTTAAAACTACAAGGCTGACTAATTGTGCTGTGAGATGTAATTCTGCTGTGCTATCTACAAAGAATGTGGAGTTTATAGAATGCAAAATGAGGTGTGAATCTGCAGTTTTATTTGTAGAGAATGTGAAGTTTGTAAATAATAAAGCTGTAAATCTGCAATGATATTCACAGAGAATGTGAAGTTTATAGACTGCAGAGCTGTGAGGTGTGAATCTAGAGTGTTATTCACAGATAATGTGAATTTCATGGGTTGTAAGACTATTTGAGCTGTGAATCTGCAGCCAATGGTGAAGATTCATCTTGGGGTGAGGGCATGGGATGAGTTGCCTGTACTCACATCATTTGCCCTTTCTTGAAAAGCAATGGTTCCCATTGCTCTTAGCTTTGAGAGAAAGAGACCCTGAGACCTGTGGGTGATTTCTCTTGAATGAAACTAAACTTTACAAGGCATAGATCAGAGATTCATAAAACAAGAGAGCATCTTGTTAATATTGTCATTACAACTTGCACACTATTAGTGCTTCAGGAGTCTACATTTTGTATCAAGTCTAAACATATGGGTTGTGGTTGCCACCCAAAGCATACAAATCGCTCTTCAAATTGTCCCAGTTGCTGATCCAAAAGTTAGCACATCAAATATCAGGACTTGATGAGTGACATTCAGCGATAAGTTAGTGAATTGTTATAGCAGTCTATTAGAACGATTCATTTGGGTGTTGGGATTTCAAACTTATATTAGCATTGGATTATTCAGATCCATTATCACAATTAACTGATTTGATGCATAGATGACTTAGGTAGTTATTTCTGAATGTTAGTATTACTGTTAGCATTTAGTGGTTGGAATGTTGCCGGTGCGTCTAACCAACAATCTCTATTGAGATGTCAAATTACTATGAATTTTCAATTGGGGGCATTACAATGGTATCAATCTAGCTTTGTGAAAGAGAATTTAACCCTATGATTATGATAACCCCCCCTGAAGTTTAATTGTTTAAAATGTTTTTTTCTGATTTAATTGGGGTTTTGCTAGGCAATGTAGGAAAAAGAAAATAATTGCAGAATTGAAAAACTCAAGCAATTATATTAATCTATCAACTCAGATTTTATTAAATGCTTGGAAAATTACATAAGATTCATACCCGAAAACCAATAACATAAAATGCAGATCTGAAAATGATTTTGATCAGCAAACTGTGAACCTCTAAACTGGATGCCACTGCTTATAGCCTCTTAAAAAAAACCTTCAAACTGCTGCTCAATTGGTACTCTGCCCTAGACGCTTGCAAATGAGGTGAAATATAGCCCAAACCCTGAATGTTTGGGTCCTAGGATTCACATGCCCTTGGCTGTATCTTGTACGGCCAACAATGAAATGTATGGCCTTGCTGAAACCACACGTGCCAACCTTTGTTGGACTGATCAGCAATAATAATCAGAGAATAACTCTCTGATTTGCAATAAACTATTCTGAATTTTTTTGAAATGCTTGATCTCTTGAACCAGTGAAGCTCAAATAATAACCTCTGGATGAGATTATTCAATCTAACACCCTTGGGTGATCTTTCACACCTAACCTTTGGATGAGATTATTCAATCTAATGCACTTGGGTGACCTTTCACACCTGTAGACACTATTCTTTTCGAGGGATTTCGTCCTCAGAAAAGCTTCAATCTCCAAAACCAGCAAACCCTTGCTCAGTTTCTCCAAATTGCACAAGTTTCAATGAAATAATCAATAATAATGAAAAAGCAGTCACTTTTTGCTTTTTATACATTCCCAAATTCCAATGCCCACACTTTGCGAAATAATCATTTAATATAATATTTGCTTTTATTGCTTTTAATCCATTTACATTTTAATATAATATTAATAAAGTATCATTTAAATATAATACTTTTTTAATTGCCACTTAACCCCTTATAACACTTTATTAAAAATCATCATTAATAAATAATCTTATTAAAGTTAAATTAACTTTAATAATATAATTAAATCATTAATTCCCAATAATAAACCAACACCAACTCAAGAGAGTGATCTACTCACATTTTCTCGAAGTAGGCGTGATGACAGCTGATCCAAGCATGACTTACTATAAATAGTAAGTATGAGCAATATGACCAAATAAATGACTTACTAAAAATAGTATGGGAGAAAACGTCCAGAATGGCCTCTGGAAGGCACACCATCAATTCATTGAGCCATTAAGCTGAAGAATACTACAATGAACATCAAAAAGCCTACTGAGGAGCCACTAATTACCCTCAAAAGGGTCCCATAAACATCTCATTAGTCTATGAGACCAGATAGTAGACTAACCACTACAAAGATACTGATCTAGAAAAAGGGGACATTATAGTTTTCCCTCCCCAAGATTGCTTGTCCCCAAGCAATCCTGACCTGAACACCAGGCGTGTCTCTTGAATGTCGAAATCCCAAATCAGTCTATGAAATGCTCTACCAAAACTCCACTACAACAACTGGATAACGATAGAGCCAAACTCGGTAGCTCTGTCAATCACTATCTAGAATAGAAACAAACTGCCAAGCATAATGGATCCTAGAGCCTGCATCCCAACTAGAAGCCCACCATACTCAACATCTACTGACCTCCACTGCATGAATCTAATATAATCTTCACCAAGTTGAAGATGTTGAAACAACACACTATAATAATCTTCATGTATCATAACCCTCCATGGGTGTACTCCACCTAGATCCCATGGACAAATTTGGAATTTGTCATTCCTAACTCCTGATGGCCTTGCTGCACCATTCTAACTACACCAAAAATGCCAAACCGCTCAAACTCATAATACTTGTAAGATTTGTCTCCTTCCATAGAAGGAAACACCTCACACCAACCATCCATCTCACACTTGCGTGTCATTCGCAACATAATCAAATCAACCGTGAGTAGGCTGAAAGTGCAACTATATGCATATCGCACAATGTAGACATTGTGGAATGCATAAAAAATCTCTGTTGGGATCCTAATCCAATACTAGGATCCCAAATCCTGCGATTATCACCATACACATGGAAGTTGGAAGGAAGATCATAGCTCCTGAAATTACCATCAACAATCACACATACCCCTTTCAAGTGATTGATACAAATGATGACAACAGCGATAAATCTGAAAATTAGATTCACAGCTATCTTGGGAATGCTTCCGCTGTCATAGACTGATAACACCTCATTAATACTCAACCTCCAATTGCTATAAAGGTAGTCCCATGCACACAAATTCATGCAATCAGCTGCAATCATCAATGTAACATCTGAAAATATGAAGGTTAGCAACATAAAATGATTGCAACAACCATTAATCACCAATGTGGAAGCTAGAAACAAATGAACCATGATTGGAAACTCTTCCACAATACGTTACATACTGCTGAAATGACCCAACCCTTGAGAATTCTCCATTATCAATTGGGAAACATCCTTCATGATCCTGCTGCTATAAGGTTTCTTTGGAGTTATTATCCTAGTGATTCCTCTCATACTAGACGCCACATTACATATCATGCAAGGCTGACCCAAAGTGAACTCATTGCCACAAGATGAGAGATCTACTGCTGCCCTAACTTGCAAACTATGATTCTTGTGTGAAGGATAGCCTTTTATTCTTGATTCCCAATAGCTTAATGGAGCCCCTAGATCTCATATTCTTATGTGTAAACATGCATGGATTCTATCATCTCTCTTGCGATGCATCTTTTGATGAAGACGTCTTTGTAATGACAAAGTAGAAAAATTCAATTCTCTACTCTCATGCCTTGGATTATAAACCAAAAGATGGTCAAATTTCTTACCTTCAATTGCTGGTCTGAAAATTGTAGCAGGCTCAAACTCAACATTTTGCTCAAGTGCATACTCCACTATGTAACTTTCCTGTAAATCAGACCTGTATGTTTCATGAGTTGAAAAACTCTACTCATAGACTGAATTAACATCTTCAAAATGATCAAAAAACTCATCAACAGTTGCTGACTCGAAAATTTCAGGGTGCTCAAAACCCTCATTAATTTCAAGTGAGGCCCCTTTCTCATGCACATCTCTCAACAAGATCATCCTGTAACTCTATCTCATAAAGTGGGTTATCATAAGATATGTTTGCTTTCATCTCAAAGAGTTGATTATCAAAAACTTGAAGGTTACTTTCAACATTTGGTTTAGGCCAATCATCCCCATGATCTAGCTCTCCTTCACAAGGAGGCTCTATGTTATCTTCTTCAAGAGGTCTCAAGTACTCTTCCTCTACAGTTACTTTTGAAATTTCAGTTTCATCATCATTTGTTTTTGGTTCTAGCTTCTTCTTCTCTAACTCTTCCTTTGTGCTAGTTTCTTCATATATTGCAATTTTAGGATCCACCTGAGTTCTTTGATGTGGAGTCTTCTAGTGCAGGAGCACCTAGGAAACACTAGGCATTTAGGAAGTCTAGGATGCATTTCTTTTGTTTTTGATGTTTATCATGAAGGTCATGTTGACCATTGAGTAGAGAAGATAGTTTAGGGATGTGGTTGATCTCTAGGATAGAGTTGTGAAAGGATGGATGAGTTTAGAAACTCATCTTACTTAGTTTTCAGAAATTGGAAAAGTTGAAAAACAGTGCATTTTGCAACTTTGCCACTAGGTAACTAATATGACCAAGGAGCATAATTGATTGAGGAACCCTATTTAAGGTGTGCCTCAACCTGAGAGCAGGGTTGGTTGCATTGGCATTGTAGTGAAATTTTGTGAAATTGAAAAAAAATAGTTTTTTGTGAGTTATTTTCTGATTTTTGCTTTGAAGTAGAGCTTTAATGGATTGAACTTATTACTGTTACATACGTAGGATGTAGAGTTGATAGTATACAAGCTTTGTGTGCCATTAATTAGTTTCCTTTTTCATTTTTCAAGCACTGCTTGTAAATAAGTTTGATTCCACACTGTTGCTGGTCTGAACCAGGCAGTTTTGAGGAAATGGAGATTTAGTTCACTTTCCCACCATACAAATTGTACGGCCCTTTGGGAACAGTGACTAGACTCCATGTGTGTACATATGGTAGGTTTTAGGGTTTGTGTGAGCGCAGGAGCTGTTGGTAAAGTCTTTGCCCTAGGCGCCAGGAAGGTGCCCGACTAAGGACTGGAGTGCAGAGCACATAACTTGCAGGGGTGATTGAATTTTGTTGAATTTCCTTTTTGAGAAGGTAGATGTGAGTCTTGCCAAGACTTGGTATGCAAGAGGAAACTCCATCAGTCCATCTGGTGTGAGAAACACTTAGCAGATTGAAAGCAGCCAGAAAAGGCTTAAAAACCCTAGTTTTTGTCCATTTTCAAGTGGAGGCGTTGTACGGGCAGTTAAGACCCAAGACCTCGAAAATCCTTGAGAGGTGTCCATTTGAAGCAAGAACCTCAAAGAAAGATTGGGGGTTCTTTGGAGAAATTGAGAGAGTCAACCAATTTTCTCGGAGAAGGAGCCTAATTGGGGCTCTTAGGCTAGTAGCCTTTTTAACCCTAAATGAGGGTTTGATGAAAGCGACCAAGAAATGGAGCTAGGAGGATACTCAAGAACCAAAATTGGATGGATTGCAATGAATTGAAACACCTCCACACCCCTGCAAATCAAAGTTCAAACTTTGGAGGTATTGTTAGTCTTTAGGGCAGATTAAAGGCTAAGGAAGAGTTAGAGCTATTGCACCAAGATTGACTTGGTTGGTTGAATGGTGATGGTGGAGGCTGGGCTTGTGAGGAACCAGGGGTACTCCTTAAACATGTGAGAGAAGCTGGGTCCTATAGGTTAAGCGTGGCGTGAAGCAAAATACCAAGGAGGTCTTGCAAGCAAGACCCAGAGCAGAATATGTGATTGATTCCTCCAACCCTCCCTAATAATTTCTCAGCCATCTTTTTTCACCTAGTTCCATATGTTGGGTTTCACAACTATCTCTTTAGATACTCCCTTTAATGTCTAGGTCCTTCATTAGATTAAAATACCTTGCATCAACTCACATATAGACTTATCAATTGTAGGCATCTTTTAACTTTGTTCTAGTAACAGTCGAAAAGAAGCATGGAGATAGATATGTAGGTGCTGGTCACCAACATGCAAAGATGTGAACCCACTGAATTTATGATTTACCCAATAGATAGAAATATTGAGCTTTGATACCACTATAATAAACCCCTCTGAAGTTTAATTGTTTAAAATGTTTTTCTAATTAAATTGGGGTTTCCTAGGCAATGCAAGAAAAAAGCAAATAATTGAAGAATTGACAAACTCAAGCAAATATATTAATCTATCATCTTAGATTTTATTAATGCTTGGAAAATTACATAAGATTCATACCCGGAAGCCAATAACATAAAATGCGGGTCTGAAAATAATTTTGATCAGCAAACTGTGAACCTCTAAATTGGACGCCACTACTGATAGCCTCCAAAAAAACTCCTTCAAACTGCTGCTCAATTGTTACTTTGCTCTGGACGCCTACAAATGAGGTGAAATATAGCCCGAACCCTAAATGTTTGGGTCCTAGGATTCACACGCTCTTAGCTATAGCTTGTACGGCCAGCAATGAAATGTATGGCCCTGCTGAAACCACACGTGCCAGCCTTTGTTGGAATGATCAGCAATATTAATCAGCAAATAACTCTCTGATCTGCAATAAACTCTTCTGAAAATTTTGAAATGCTTGATCTCTTGAACCAGTGAAGCTTCCAATATTCAATTGAATATTTACTCCTTTACTTGGCATGCTAAGATTTGACTACTGTTTATTAGAATTTATCTCATGCGACCGGCTTACAAGGATTTGCACTACAACCGAATATGTTCGTGCTTTGACCAAGCGATACTCCAATCATGAAGCTATCTCATATAATGGGCGATCCCTTTATCATTGCGAGTCTCTAGAGATATAAAATGATACAATCTAATATACTATTTGAATATTCTGCACAATGGCCGATGATTTCTTTTTGTCCATAGCAGCTTTCCAATGGACAGATTTACCTTGCTTATTTACTTTAAATTGCGTCTATAGTTATACAAATATATCTGAACCCTTTCTTTTTTTCCTCTAACGGCGGCCTGTGAACTTCTGCGATCTCTTTTGTCTTTTGGCAGCATATACTTTTAAATCTTGTTTGTGTGCAGACTTTTATGTCGATTCCAATAACCAAGATTTTTGGCAGAGCCAATCAGCAATTCCTTGCTTGTGATTAGAATTTGGAGATTTTTGCTTGTTGGCTACAAAATATGCAAACTGCTCCTTCTGCATATGATTTTTGGTGGTGATTCCTTTCCTTGGCCACAACTTCTTTAGACATTCAAACAGCTATAGATAATATGGATGATCATCATTTTTCTGTGACCTATTTCATAGGCTAGCAAGATTTCGCTCTGATACCATTTGTGATGTCTTGTTCAATTTTTATTAGTTTTCAAACCTTGAAGTCTACAACAGTTTAATACAATGGATGCCTTTGGGAAATATCTTAAATTCTGCTTGAGTTAGGGGTTTTCGTCCATCAACTCTACAAGGAAGAGGAAAGGTTTTTGTCTTTTAATTATCAGGCCTAGAGAGGTTTCGTCCTCAGGCTGTTAGAACATAGTCTATAGCCTCAGGAGATAACATCAGCTATATAAAAATGTATTCCATATGGTGGTTACTTCTACTTGTTTGGTTTCTCTTATATATCTTTTTCCTTCAATAGTCATGATTCTTCACATACCCCTTTGACTTTTGATAAATTAAAACTTTAGTTTTATGTTTTATGATTATATTATATTTTATATTTTGTTTTTTGATATTTTAATTTAATATTATTATTATAATCCCATTTTGAAAAGGGGATATTTCAGTAGCTCTAGGATTCAAGCTTTGATTAAAAATTTCTCAAGGATATGAATGATTTCTGTGGCCTCTGTCTACTTTAGTCCTGGTTTTCCTTGGTAATTCTTTCAAGGTTAAGGCTATCTTGGAGAAGCCAATAGAAAATCTTACTATAGAAAGCCTGCAAGTTCGAGGATTTCCAGATCTGTAATCTTTTCATCAATTTCATCCCAAACATAGGTCTTCAAGGAGATATGAAATGTCAATTTTTTTCCCTTCCCATACTAAGCTGTCTTGAGATTTTTTTTATTAATAATTTCACTCTTTTGACACATGATAACCAAGAGCAATTTTTTCTCAGTTTGTAACTCATTCTATAAATAATTAATTAGTGCAAAGCTTGGCACAATTTTTCAGGATGATCTTAAATTTTTATTTAAAAATTCTGAATGAATTTCTGTCACTCGGATGAGAGCTGCATGAGGTTACAACTTTCATTAAGCCATAGGAATTTTCATTTTGCATATTGTTTTCTGTCATCTAGATCAATTTTGAAATGTACAATTTTAAGGAATCCATACAAGATTACCTTTGCATCAGTAGAAGACAACACAAGATCACTGCTTCAATCATTTTGCTCATCATCATTTACCCAATATTTTTAGATACAAGGACTGAGGGACCTAAGTTACAAGCAGCACGGTTACAGTTCTGCTTCATGCATTTTAAACTAATTTTCTATGCTTTATACAAATGCAATTATCTATAAGGTGATATGTGTATTGTAGTAGCATGAATATTCAATGTTTTCATAACAAGAAGACTATTTATTGTGGTGGTTGATGTTATCTGTTTTTGAAGATTGAACTTGCTTCAGGAGAACAAGTTGAAAGCCTACAGCCTCAATTTGATGAAATTCATAAATGGAGTGGCAGAGGGGTCATTGTAACAGCGCTTGCTCCCCAGCAATCTGGATTTGATATTTACTCTCGTTTTTTCTGTCCAAAACATGGCGTTAATGAGGTAGGGAATTTGAGTTTCCAGGCCAAATGGAATGTTATTCTCAAGCAAATGTTTGTTTATTTGGAAATTTGTTAATTGTATGGCACTAATTGCAAAATCTTCCGAAAAGGAAATTTATGTCAAATTTTAGTTCGTATTGTGTGTTCTATAATAAATCCTTATTTGATCAATAACCAAAAAAGCAAATAATGATAGATGCAATAAGTATCATTGGTTCCTTAGCATAAATTTTGAATTAAAAAATGTTTCTTCATTCATAAGATGATGAAATTCTGTAAAAAAGAAAAATAATCCCTAACATTGAATTAAAGTTTGACATAAATTTCCTCTGAGCTTGAAGAGATCTTGATTTTTCTTCGATCCTCAGAATAGGGTGAGTTTTCTCTGATAACAAACTCTTGTATTTATGTGATAACTATCTTACTCCTCGGCTCTTAACTTGAGGATTTGTGAAATTGATTCCTTTTCTAGTCTCTTGGAATCTTACTTGTGTATTACATTCTCTCTTCACCTTTCAGGACCATGTTTGTGGAAGCGCCCACTGTGCATTGGGACCTTATTGGGCCACAAAGCTTGGGAAAACCCATTTAGTTGCTCACCAGGTAAAATTTTCTTTTCATGATAGGTTTAGATTGGAATTGAGCACATGGAGGGTGCTTTCATCTAGTTATAATTAGATACCAATCTCTCTTTGTAGTTTCTGTTTGATTTATTTTTTATGCGTATGCATAATTGCCTATACATGTGAATGCAGTTATGGTTTCCTTTTTATTGGATGCTTCAAATATCTTGTAGTTTGGGTGGTTGTCCGAATTTACCCAATCCTTCTGTGAATTAGGCATCAAAGAGAGGTGGGAAGTTGGTCCTTCAATTGGTAGAGGATGGAAAGCGAATTCTTTTACGAGGTGAAGCTGTTGAAGTCATGTCAGGCACTCTTTCAGCTTAGGTCAAGGAAATATGAGAGTGCAAAGATCTTGATAGATATGATTATAATATGGCTAGTCACTGGGGGTAATTAAACTCTTAAAGTCATCAAGTTACACTGATTGCTGGGGAATTACCTGTAATGTCACAATCTTTTTAAGATATTTGTAAGAATCTATTTATTTATCTATTTCAAAACTGCTACTGTCAACAGTTGTGATATACTTGTTGTAGACATTTCCCAATTTGGGTGGTTGAAAGTCTTTTTCATTTACAAAACACTAATTGTAGTTGACTGGCAGAATGGTAGAGCACACAGACATACTAGGATGCCACCACAAGGGTATGACCATACATGTGTTGGCATAATGAACAAAAATTTAGATTATAGCCATGCCAAGAATGTGTTGGCATGATTAGACCTACAAAGAACATGATCATTCGGTTCCTTTCTATCACTTCAACTGAAAGACTATTATACCAACCTTATGAAGTCTCGATTTTACAGCAAAATGTTGGTGAACCACTAGCAACCCCAAGACTCTATATTGAACTAAGCACTTGAATTCCATTTCATCGAGCAATGGTGTTATCTCTGTGCTGTTGGATTATTCACCTACCAGTGCTTGTTCAATTGTGGGAATATAGGATGTTTGTTTTACTTTAAATTAAACACATCTGTTGCTACATAGTTACCTAAATCCTTCTTGTTGCTCCACTTCCATTTTCTCTAGTAAGTGTCCAATAGAAGATGGCTTTCATTGAAGAGCTTGTAATGGTTTTTTGGCCTACGCTTTATAGCATTCGTGATTGATTTAGATTGCATGAAATGTATCTTTGATGCAGCATTTAATCCAAATATTTCTTCAACAAGTGACCCTTTCCTGCCAATATTTTGCTAGTTAACAAAGGTGGTGCTAGAGGAGAATATGCTACTCTTCAATGTGAAAATGAATGTGTAACTTAAAAGGGCAGGTAGGTTAGAAGCAGAATACACTGGCATGCACATGGGAGGCTTCAATTTCAAGTCTTAGCCTTTCCATGCAAAATTACATGGCACCAAATCTAGAAAGCCAGGATCCCCAAGCACCCAAGTGTGGGGAGCGAGGGGGTGGAGGGACAGGGGGTTTGCAGACAGTAGTAGGGGAGGAGTATTGGAAGATAGTGTACCATATTACAAACTTAATAGGAGCCAGCAATTGCAAAGGGCTGGTGGCTTAGTTGTAGACCATCCTAGCATTCATATGTTGGGTTCTAGGATGGTATCCTAGCCAGACCATGCAAATTGACAAGAGTTCAAGCTGTCCATGTCAGGATTGAAACATTTGTATAAGCCTTAATGTGAGATCTCAATCATCACACAAGCCCTCATAGTGGTAATAAGGACCCCTTGCCAAGGTGCCGAGGTTTGACATTGTAGCTATAGTTGAAAGAAAAATACCTTGGCATTACCATGTATATTGAAATGCTCAAAGGATCCCTCAACTTACTAAACATTTTTGAAGATTTGAAGTATATGTGAAAAAATAATCTCTATCCACTCTTACCATTCACTTTCCTACAAGAATTACCCCATAAGCTCTTATTTTGGTGTTTACTACATCCCCTTTATCTGTCACAAGAGTGCAAATTATGCCTCCAAATACTTTAGGAAATCTTGTCATTCCTTCCTTACATCAAATAAATTTTATAAGTAACTTCAGCATTTTATAAGCTACCTATGAGTGGAAAAGCTAAGTAATAGTTCCTCACTACTAAAATCACACTTTCCTAGCTAGAGGGAGATTAAGGCTACTCTAATATTGTAAATTTTTAAATTTAGGCATTATCAATTGACATGGATACCAGTAAATATATGAAAAGAAATATGGATACCTAAGTAAATGAATTTGA